>JAASFN010000028.1:0-63674 GCA_023333795.1 Globisporangium rhizosaccharum
AAGATCGAGCTAATTGACTCGATCGACTGGCGAATGGCTTGAAAAGTCGCCAGCGAACCAGAGGTGTGTTCGCGACAGAGTCGGGCGAAACTAGCCAAGATGAACCCGAGCAGTCCAGAGCGCGCTTGCGACAGCATGAGCGGAACAACAGTGCTCGCTCGCTAGCGTGTGTGTGTGTGTGTGTGTGTGGTGTGGAGCCTTGCTTGTACTCTTCGCTGTTGTTGGCGTCGCAGTCTTCCTTGCTTGTCGAGACTTGCTGTTGATATGAATCGCTGCAGTGTTGCTCTTGCGCTTGGTCTTGCAGCGCTCACATCACCACAGCTTTGTGAGCGACTCACAGACGGGCCTTTCACGACTCGACCCGAAGGTCGTCAGTTCGCCGTTTGCCAAGACGTTGTAGTTGTTGTTGTTGCTGTTTTTGTGCCCGACTAGAGACCACGCTCCAGGATGGCGATCAGAGGCAGGAGCGACCCGATCAACACGATCGTCCACTTGGTCGTTGCGCGTTCTGTAGTGCGACTCAGTTTTGAATGTGCATGTAGCTCGCGGCTCGCTTGCATGCCTGCAGTGGGTATTGCTCTCAAGCAACGAGTGACGCTCGAGCGACTCGAGTCGATCGATCGCCAAGACCAGACCAGTCGCTGGACTGCAGCTCTAAGCATAGTATCAACCACTAAACCACTCCTTCAACCAGGGTGTGGCCAAGTACTTAAGTGTCACAGCGTCGTGATTCCAAACGCGATCACCTCACTCTCGAAAAGACCACCAGACCACGTCCACGACTACAGCATGCGTGGTGTCGATCGACACTGTCGATCCTGTCGCGTTCCGCTCGCTCACACCACAACGTACTCGTCATCCAGGCGTAAGGGCGGACGACGAGAGTGAGCGCTTTCTCCAAGAAGGCGCTCAAGCTCTACCTGAGCGGACCATGCTCTGCAGTTTGCAGCGGTCGTTGACTCGAGACGGCCGACACAAGTGCGCTCGCGTGCACAGTCATACAGGTGCTGTCTCGAGCCGCTCATGTCGTTGCTTTTGTGCTCGCTCTAGTCCCTCTGTCCTTCCCTCACAAATGAACGGGGTTGTCTATCGACCTGCTTCTGCCTGACGCAACAGACGAACGCGAGCGTTAGACAAAACGAGATGCAAGTGGAGAGTACTAGTATCGCCATCATCATGATCATCAGTGCTCGTTGATCCATCCATCCGGCCGTCCTGCTGTCAATGCACAGCGCGCAGCTGGTCGGTCATGCGCTGGATTTTTCTCACGCGACTGCGCCAGCGGAGCTCGTGGAGCCAGGACTTCAGTCCCATAGGAAGCAGTGGTTTCAAGCGGTGCGCTCACACGTGTACCTGGACGTCCATGTGCGCTGCTGCTGCGTTGGTCTTGGTCGTGCACATGTGCGACCTGCTCAAGCTGGTCATGTTCAGGTGCTGCAGTTGAAGAGAAAGTGTGGTCTGACGGTCGGTGGTGGAAGAGTGACGCAGATGGTGGCACGACCTGGATCTTTTGATCTTTCGAGCTTGCGAAACCTGCGCGTTTGATTGTCGCGAATACATGGAGAGGGTAGCAAGAGTTGTATCGTGAGCATGTGCACATGTAGTATATGCGCAATGCTTTGTCAAGTAGTGTTCATTCCCAAAGACGAAGATGTCGTCGCAACAAAGCTTTGCTTTGGTTTGCTTTGGTTTGCTTTGGTTTGCGGATCCCAACATGTTGTGTGTCTTTTCTTGCACCAAACCAAACAACTTACCGACTCGATGGCTGCTGCCACCGACTGCTGTTTCACTTCTACTTCGCTCGCTCATGACACTATCATCTTGAAATTTGTATACTCGATTCGCACAGAGACGACTACGCGCGACATCACCACAACTCGACTCTCTCGTTGCGAGAGACTCTCGATTGACACCAGCAAGCGAGCTGCAGGAACAGGAGTGATCGGTCGGTCGATTGGATTGACCCGAGTGATCTGCCGCTGCCACTGCTGCCTGGCCGTTCGCTCGTTCGTTTGCTGCACGACGCGCCGTCTCGCGCGACCAGGCGTGTCTCCAACTCCTATTGATCGCCACTTGCTATCACGGTAGACAGCTAGCTCCGCCATCCTCACACGCACGCACGACAACGCCGCCGCTCGGCCAGCACAACCCAACAATTCGGTCGCGCACGGCCTCTCCCACTGCCGCCGCCGCAGTAGCAGCCCAGACCTCTGCGTTGCTCGCGAGTCCGCGCGCTAGCTTCGCGCTCATGCAAGGCGGCGACTCGGACGACGACACCATCACTGCTGCGCGGCTGCCGCGCCAGCCGTCTGCTGCATCATTGCCGCACACGCACTCGAGCAACGATGCCGATGCGAACGCTGAGGATGATGATGATATGCACGCTGACGCAGCGCCGTCGCTCGCGTCGCGCGTCGGCGCGTTCTGCAAGCGCATGCGCTTCTGTCGCCGGCGCAAGTACACGGCGCAGTCGCACTACAGCAACGGCTCGTTCCTCGGCCAGATGCACACAACGGCGACGAACTTGAACGGTCCGAACGCAACAGGGAGTCGATCGAACCCGCACCACGCATCGGGCTTCCGCTTGTCGATGGTCTCGGCGTGGAACGACATGAGCGGCAAGACTGCGGAGCAGCTCCAAGCCGAGAAAGCGCTCAAGGAGCAAGTGGCGTACTACTCGACCATGCGCGTGCACATGAAGCGCGTGCAGCTCTGTCTCGAGCAGGAGAAGCGCAACAAGTTCTACAAAGAGCTCCTCGTGTACCTCGTGTTCCTGAGCGTGATCATGGTCGCACTGCTCTCGCTGCCGATCCACTTTCCGTACGAGCAGAACGCCGCGCTCTCGGACCTGTTCTTTGACGAAGAGTTCCCAGACATTGCGATCAAGAAGACGTTTGACGACGTCATGGTCGAGAGCGAGCTCTGGCAGTGGGTCGACGGTCCGCTCCTCGCTGGTTTCTACGACCCGCCGATCCGGAACAACCGCCGCATTGGCAGCGTCATGCTCCGCACGGGCCGTGTCCGCGGCGACCTCTGCCGCTACACGCAAGGCCGGAACGACTTTATCTTGTTTGACAGCGAAGTGTGCTACCCCGAGTACTCGGCGCACAAAGAGGACACGTCACCGTACGGCTCAGTATCGGCGACGAACGTCCTAGGCAAAGCGTACACGTGGGAACGCGGTCTTGGCGTGCTCATTCGGTCCCAGACGTTCAACCCGAGTCTATTTAGCCACGAGATGGACTATGGCGACGGCGGCTACGCTGTGTACTTGCCGCGCGACAACGCGACGGCCGCGAAAGCGATCGTCGCGCAGCTCAAGCAGGACTTCTTGACCGACGGCTCGCGGTACTTGGTCGCAAACTACGCGTACTACAACCCGCGCTCGAGCATCTTCACGCACGTCCAGGCGTTGTTTGAGATGTCGGACACGGACTACATGGAGACGACGTCGCGCGTCAAGAGCTTCCGCATCCTCTCGAGCTACCGCGACTCGTACGATTTTCTCCAGGACAACGCGTTCGTGCTCGTGCTCGTGCTCGCAACGGTCTGGCTCATCATCCGCGAGCTCTCGGACTTGCGCGAGCACGGCCTGAACAAGTACGTCCACTCGCTCTGGAACCTCCTCGACATGTTCCAGCTCGTGCTCTTGATCCTCTTCCTCGCGCAGTGGACGACGTACCTCGTGCGGTCCGAGAACCTCCGCGACGCGCTCCATCGCGTCGTCATGATGGACTGCTCCGGTCCAGCGAGCGACCAAGCGACTGCCGCGGCGTGCTACGTCGACATTGAGCCACTCGCGTGGAACTTTTCGGCGATCACGAACTTTGCCGCGGCGCTAGCGCTCGTGTCCGTCGCGATCATCTTCAAGTACCTCCGTCTCAACTCGCGCCTCAACTTGCTCTGGCGCACGCTCCGGTTCGCGGCCAAGGACCTCTTGGCGTTCGTCGTGATCTTCTTCACGATGTTCGTCGGCTTTGCGATCATGGGCTTCCTCACGTTCGGCAGTGCGACGCGGCAGTACCACTCGATCTCAGTCTCGCTCACGTCGTGCTTCCAGATGCTCCTCGGTGCGTTCGACTACAACCAGATCTACAATGCGAACCCAGCGATGGCCGGCGTCTTCTTCTTCAGCTTCATGATCTCGATCTACCTCATCTGCGTCAACATGTTCATTGCGATCATGAGCGAGTACTACTCGCTCGCACAGACGGAGAAGAAGACGCGCGAAGAGAACAAGCGCTCGCTCCTCAGTGGCGACGGCACCAGTCCACCGCCGCCACTTAGTAGCAATAGTGGCGACCAAGACGATGCGCTCACGGACGTCGAGTACGACTTGGCCAAGCAAGTGAAGAACTACGTCCACGGCTTGCGTGTCCACGTGCGCTTGCCGCCAAAGAAAGCTGGCGTGAGCATCTACTCGACCGAGCAGCTCTTGATCTGCGGCTACCAGCGCGTGCTCTTGATCGACTACAAGTACCTCATGGCCGAGCGCAAGCGCTTACGCGCCAAGTTCCGGTCATGGGTCCAC
The DNA here is from genome assembly GCA_023333795.1 of Globisporangium rhizosaccharum. Lineage (NCBI taxonomy): Eukaryota > Oomycota > Peronosporomycetes > Pythiales > Pythiaceae > Globisporangium > Globisporangium rhizosaccharum. The sequence goes on from JAASFN010000028.1 coordinate 4,532, forward strand.
ACGGCGCTCTGGTGTCTCTGGATCAAGCGCAAAGTCGACCCCGAGGCGACGTTCGAGGTCGAGCACAAGCTCGTTGTCGACAAGCGCCCGCGCGCGTCGTCGACCGACTCGTACGCCGACTTGGTCGAGTTTCCAGTGACGTACTTGCCGATTGCGTCGACGGCGACCGACACCGTGGCGATCCTCAAGCGCCTCAAGCGCGGTGCGTGCGTCGAGATGGACGACGGGTCGCTCACGAAAGACCAGATCACGCTCGAAGTCCTCGGTGGGCAGCACGCGTACGTGCCGTCGCACTACAAGCGCCGGACCGAGCCAGCGCCAAAGGACGACGCAAATGGCACAGAGCTCGAAGTGCGCATCAGCGACGCGAGCAGCGTCGACGAAGTCGATGGCAAGCCGTTCTTTGGCTTTCGCCATCGCCACGACGGCATCGGTGGCCCGGAGCACATTCGGTGCTGCCGCGTGCTTTACAACGGCGACACGATCTTGAATGGCATGGAGGCGTGTCTCTTCCCCAAGCGCACGTGGCTCCAGTACTTTGTCGGCCACGTGCTCTGGGGCTACGTCCGGAACCTCTTTAGCTGCAAGCGCACGAAGAAGAAATCGAATCGGCTCGTGACGGACGCGGACGTCGACAAGCTCATTCGCGAGAGCTTTGCTGCACCTGGACGCGGCATCTCGTGCCGCTTTGACGAGCTCGTGCGCAACTTTCGCATGTTCATTGCGAAAAAAGTGCACAAGCGCAACATCCGCGTGCACAACATCGACGACCGGATCCTCACCGAGGTCATCACATTCTTGGAGCGGTTCCCGTCGGCGCTCACGCCGCTTGACAAGCGCGAGCTCGAGGGCTACAAGTACACGCCGCAGCCTGTCGATACGCGCCACGTGCGCTTGCCCAACTCGATCACGTTCTTGAGCGAGCTGTTGTCGCAGAATGCCCACGAAGTCTGGGCCGTTGGTCGCATTGAGCAAGGCTGGCGCTGGGGACCGCAGCGCGACAACGACGCGCGCTTACACCCCGACCTCGTGCCGTACGAAGAGCTCACGGAGCAGGACAAGCAGTACGACCGCGACACGTCGATCGAGACGCTCAAGGTCATCACAGCGCTCGGGTACATCCTCGAGCCGCCGAGCACAGCGGAAGAGATCTCGATCGAGTTTGGCGAGCCGGCGCTCGAAGAAGGCAGGACGTACGAGCCCAAGCCGATTCCGACCGAGACTGCAAAGGTCCCTGGCTACTTGCGATCTGTGATCGAGCTCCTGGCCGAGAACACGCACGAAGTGTGGGCAAAGATGCGCATGGAGCAGGGCTGGAAGTACGGCCCGCGCCGGAACGACGAGAAGAAAGAGCACAACGGCCTCGTGCCGTACATGTACTTGACGCACGAAGAGAAGCAGATGGACCGGAACACAGCGATGCAGACGGTCAAGGTCATCCTGCGCTGTGGCTTTGTGTTCACGCACAAAGACCAAGTGTCGTCGTCGCACCGGCGTCCAAAGAAGAAGCAGTCGGGCCACATCAACGTCTTTGGGCGGAGCGAGAACGCCGAAGCAAAGCACGTTGGCGACGCAGTTGCACTTGCGCGTGGCACTGCGCGAGCCAAGCGCGCGTTCATGAAGAAGAACAACTCGACGCGCGCGTTCACGAACCGGACGTCGTCGTCGCTCGGTGGTGGCGGCGGTGGGTCGTTCCAGTCCGCTGCGTCGTTCGAGAGCACGCACGGAGCGCACCGGAGTCTCCAGAGCTACGGCTCGTCGTCGTCGTTCCAGGACGTCGAGCCACTGACGCCAGCGATCGAGTCGTCTACGCACTCGTCGTCTGAAGACGAAAGCACCACTGCGGCGACGAACACGACGACTGAGACGCGGACGTCGCCTGCGCTGTCTGCCGTTGACGAAGTCCCCAAGACCCAGTGAGCGTCGCACTCGTGCTCACGCCAGCAATGATCGATCGTACACTAGCAGCAGACGCGAGCGAGCGAGCAGTCCACTCTCTCTCTCGCGCGCGTTGTCGCTGTCCCTCTATCTACATAGATGCCTCTTGTCCGTTTGCTGGCCGTTGCTTGTACTACCATACGCTACTGTCCTCTCACTCTCACACCTCGCGCTGCAAACACGTGTAGAGCGACGCGAGGATGAGCGGCGACTTGCTCGCGGCGCGCATGTACTCGTCCTTGGTCACTTCGCCGTCCTGGTCGGCGTCTTCGTCTTCGAGGACGCGCACGACGTCCATCATGCTCTGCCCAAAGTGCCCAAAGCCTGCGCAGATCGCCGTGCAGAGCTCGTTGCGCGACAAGAGTCCGTCGCCGTCCTGGTCGTAGAGCTCAAAGTAGTACCGCGCTTTCGAGTCTGCGTCGTGCTCGGCGGTGAGCGCAGTCTGGAGCGCAACGGCGATGTCCTGCGAGAGCTCACCGCACGACACGTGCGCGACGTAGTGCTCCACGATCGCTGCAGCACGCGCATGGCATTGCGTTGCCTCGTCAGTCCTGCGTCCTCTGTATAGCGCAAGGGACTACATCACAGCACAGTAGTAGACAGAGAGAGAGCAACTACGTACAGGCTCGTCGCACCGGTTTGTCGCGGCGCTCGCTCTCGAGCGCGTCATCAGCTGATGGCGTCGCGACACTGCTACGTGTTGGCTGCTGCTGCGGAGTACTGAGCTTCTCGCGCGGCGTCGCGACGTACGCGAGCAAGATGCTCTGCGTGAGCGCTTCGTCGTCGAGTGCGCCGCTAGGTGTCGGACCGAGACAGGCAGTGAGGATCTTGTGAAAAGCTGCGACGGGGATCGCGAGCGTCTCGACGTTGTTCGCTGCGTCGCTGTCGTCTTTGTGCGCAGTCGTGACGCGTGTTGGCGTCGTAGGCGGCGATGTCAGAGCACTGCGACTGCTCATGCTGCTGCGTTGGCGAGAGACAGCGCTACGCAGACTGTCTGTCGCCGCAAGCGACCGCGTCGAGTCGACCATGCGGCGGTGGATCGCCAGGAGCTTCTTCCAGTTGAGCTTCTTCTGCTCAATGAACGCGCGGACCTTGTCGCGCACGTGCGCTTCGCTCGCGTACCGGCGCGACGGCACGGGGCGACTCACCATGTCGAGCAAGTGCGGCTCTGCGACGGACGCGGCGACGAACTCGTCTTCGGTCATCGTCGGCTGGAGCTCGTCGCGGAGCTCGACGCGCGCAAAGTACTCGTCGACGCACCGCATGAGCTCTTGGTACAGATGCCGGTCGCCCTGGAAGAGCCCAAGCAAGTCCGAGATCGCAACAGTCTCGTTCTCACTCGCGTCGTCGCTCTTGTAGATCTCAAACAGCGCGTGGACCTTCTCCTCTGGCGTGCCCTTGACAAAGCCATTGAGGCCAACGACGAACTCGCGAAAGTCGATCTTGCCGTCGCCATCAACGTCGAACGTGAGGAAGAGTCGGCGCAGGAACGTCTCACTCGATGAGATCGTCGCGCCGATCGCAGTCATGTCGGGCGTCTGCGGCGGTGGCGCGGTCGATAGGACATTGATGGAGTCACTATCGTCGCCACTCGGGTCAGCGTCGGCCGCAGCGCCGAGCACGCCGATGCTCACGAGCAAGTCGCCGACGTCTTCGCTCATGATCTGGCGGAACTCGTCGAACGAGATCACGCTCTTTGAGGCGCCGGCGATGAGTTTGAACTTGCGGCTCATCTGGAAGATGCTCTGCGTCGAAAAGTGCGTCTTGTGCACGAGCTCCGCGATAAGCGCTTGCTTGCCTGGCGCCTGCTGCTGTGACTGGCCACTTGGTGTGCCACTGGTGCTATAGCGCGTGTGTGCTCCTGCTGGCGTCAACGCTTGCCGCAGCACTTCCCACGTACTGTCGGGCGCATTGTGCAAAGCGCGGCGCTTGTCCGGCGCGAGTCCGCCAGTCGTCGTTGGCTGCAGGTTCACGAGTGCGTTGCTCCGCTTCCTTAGCGCTGCCTTTGCACTGACAGCCACAGCCACAGTCAACCAGAGCGACGGCAGCACTGTGAGGCAACTCGTAGAGCAAACACAAGCACAGCGGGTATGATGCAGTGCGCTCGGTACCGCTGAAGCGCCTGCGATGGCAAGATGCGCGCTCGTCCGCCGACTGGGACGTGCACAGCAGCGCTCGCTTGCGCCTTTGCGTCTCTCTTCGCCGCCTCCGACGCGTCGATCGTGACGACAGAGAGACGCACGTGGCGCGCACCTGCTGGCGACACGGGCGACGTTGGCATCCGTGGAGTTCGACTGGTCGTCGTTGGTGACAGCGAACTTGCGATCGGTGGAGCAGAAGCGTCTTTGCTGCTGCTGCTGTTGCTCAGTGCGCGCACTTCCTCGGCTGGTCGAAAGCGCTCGTTCGTCGCAAAGAGCTCGGCGATGCGCTCGCGCGATGGCAATGCGATGCTGCGACTCGGCGCACTTCCTCCTCCTCCTCCTCCTCCTCCTCCGTCTCGGTCGCTCGCGCCGCGCTGGTGCGCTGTGATACTCACTGGCTGAAGCGCATCGAGCTGCTCGCACACGCGGAGGTAGCGCCGAGTGAACGCAGGACGCGCAAACAGCGCAGACGATGAAGGTGGCGGTGCGTCCATCACTTGTTCCCTTACGTTGGCTTAAGCCATTGGGAAGAGACTCAACGAGGCGAAGCGACTCTTCTGAGGCGTCGTTCGTATTACGTCTGTAATGGCACTGACGCTCCTGACACGGACGAGAGCGCCATGCCAGTCGTTCCTCCTGCTCCTGTCGAGACGCCAGCGCGCTGCTGCTTGCGGAGCTCGCGCTCGGTCGAGAAGAACTCGTTGTAGTCGAGGAGGAAGATGAGGTCGCGCGCGTCCGAGTGCTGCAGGACGCCGTAGAAGAACTCGAAGCGGCGCTGGAACTCCTGGTCGAGCACCGCGACGCGGTCAAACGAGAGCGCCGCGTGCGCACTGTCTTGGTACATGACGTACTCGACAAACTTCCAGCAGCTCGCGACGACGTCGTCAAGTGCCGATGCGACGGTGCGCGTGTGGAGATAGCACTTCTTCACGAGCGCAGCGACGAAGCTGTCGTGAATGCGCTTGACTCGGTCAAAGTCCGTCGCGTCCTCGACGTCGGCGACGCACTTGCGGAAGCTGCTCTCGATCACAAAGACCTGGAAGTACAACTCGATGTTGCGCACGACGAAGCTCATGCGGCCGCGTAAAGCGCACGCGTGCGACGCCGCGCGGCTCGGTGCTCGGAACGCACTGGCTTTCCACGTGCGCTCGAGCGCATGCGCGACGCGCTTGAGGCGGAAGCAGAACTGGAACAAATGCGCGTACGACCGAAGCGTGTCTCGCGTCACGAGCAGCTGCAGTGGCCACGGCACGTCGCAGTCGAGACTCACGCAGCTCCAAAGCTCGCGCGGCGAGAGACTCGCGTTCTGCGCACGCAGCAGCGTTCCGGCCGTCCACGTCGCTTTCGGCGAGTACTTGTCTAAGCTCCACTCTGCGAGCCGCACATGCGGCGTGAGTGCGAGCCCGAGCCAGTACTCGCCACTCGACGCCTGGAGCGCGAGCGCCTGCTGAAAGTCAAACTTGGTCTCCATCACGACCACGCCGTTCGCGAGCAGCAGCAGCACTTTCTTGTACATGAGCTGCGTCGACGATGTTGCCAGTGCTGACGATGTCGATACGCTGCTGCTGGTCGCGCTTGGTGCCTCCGCCGTCGCTCGGAACTCTTGCCGCGCGTACTGGAGCTGAAACGTGATCCGCGAAGTGTTTGCCATCGGGATCGCCACTTTCGGCGACGCGCGCACTTCAGCGTCTTCTCGCGCACGTGACGCAGTGATCTGCGCGACGATCGAGACGTCACGACTTGCCAATGCGTCGTCGCTTGCCGTCGCAGCAATCGACTCGATCGCACACTCGATCGAGACGTACGCTACGTGCGCTTGGTCGATGCGGAAGCAGCCGTCGACAGTCGCAGGCGCAACGAACGCGCCGTCGTTCTTGAACAGCAGCGCGAGGCGTCTCAATGAGCTGCGATCCTCATCGCCATCACCACTGCCACTCGTCAGAGCGTCTGCACTCAGGTCGACGACAAGCTCGGAGCTGAATGCCGTCGCGTCGTACTGCACGTGCTTCCACCAGACGACGCCGCCTTCATGAACACTGTCGGCGTCTGCTGCATGCTGCTGCTCAAGCGTCTCGTCAGCGCTCGTGCGACGCACTTCGAGCGACTTGCTCGCTGCATCGCGGACCATTCCACCGAGCAGCACGAGTCCCTCGACGCTCGTGAAGCCTCGGAATGCAAACGACTGGAGCGGCAGCTGTAGCTCATTCACAGACATTCTGTGAGTTCTAGCAGCTCAGGCCAAGCGCCAGGCACACAGACGCATCGATCCAAACACACACAAGCGCACCTTGACCGAGAAGAGCTGGCTGATCGAGTCGTCATCGCCACTGCTGTTGCTGAGCATGTCGCGCACGAGCTGCTGCCACACGACGTGGTTCAGATCGTCCTCCGACTTGTGCGACGGCTTGATCGTCATGAGCGCGTACGTGCGCTCGATGAACGTCTGGAAGAGCTCGCCGCGCGCGAGCAAGTAGAAGCCTTTGAGCGCTGCGAGGAACGCGGGGAAGTGGGACTTGACCACGACTTCTTTGTGCAACCGCGCTGCGATGTGGCGCCGCACGCTCTCGATCGCGTGCTCGACTGCGACGGCGTCAAACACGCGCTCGTGTGCGAGTGCTGCGACTGTCTCAACGAGCGCCTGTGCGTCGTCGAGCGAGTACTCGTTCGCGCGCACGAGGATCTGCATGGACTTGCCAATGAACAGCACGCTCTCAGCCACGGCGAGCGGAAAGTACGCGAGCGGCACTGCGTCGAGGTCGAGCGAGAACTGCCGGTGCCACGCCAGTGCGCCAGGGTCAGTCGTCGTCGTCGATGACGACGGAGTCTTGCGCACAAAGAACTCGTGGTACGGGTCTGCGATCTCGCCATACAGGATCCACGCCAAGATCTGCTTGAACAGAATGCTAGCAGTCGCAGTTATTGTGTGAGTCCAAGTGTCCAAAATCGATATTTTCGACAGGTTAGCACTCGTCGCGTACCGGTTGCAGCAGTAGAGCAGCGCTTGCATCGCGTGGCGGATGCGCGGGAACCCGGAGCTCGTCGCGCGATGCAGCAAGTCGAGTAACTGTGCGCCAGCGATACATGCGCTCGAGTGCTGCGCGCCTGCGACGTCGAGCTTGCGCACGAGCTTGCAGAGCTCCGGCAAGAGTTCGCTGAACGCTTCGAGCTCGTAGACCATCTGCGGGAGCGGAAAGACGCTCTTTGCAGCGAGCACTTTGCGCTCGAGCGCGACGACCGCATCGGTGTACTGCTGCAGCACGTCGTCAATGCCCTGTGCGAGCGCGCGGACGTAGATGCTCGGGAGCTGCTCGGCGCGGCGCACAAACGCTTCGAGCGTCGCGAACGCGTGACCGAGCGCGAGCAATCGGTTCAGCAGCGTCTTTTGCGGCTTTGCGAGAAATGTGACGTCTGCGCGGATGAAGAAGCCGTCGCGGCGCGCTTCGACGACGTCGCCGGGGTGCCCGAGCAGCGCGAGGAACAGCTCGTGGTGCATGTTGCTTGCTTCGACGTGATGCAAGAGTGGCTTTGTTTGCTCCTTTCGCATGTTTTATCCGGTCATCAGCATATATCGTGTCTCTGTATATCTCGGTCATCAGATTGTACAGTGGCGAGAGGGGGGATATCCTTTGCGCTCGACTTGATCGATCGTCGACTCGAAGAGAAAAGCAAAAGCCAAAACGCGATCTTCTTCATCGCCGCCACCTGCCTGCCAGCATGTCCCGGTGCGTCTGCTGCGCTTGCGTTGTGTGTACTGTGATCTATGTGTGAAATGGTCTGACGATGGCGTTATGGCGCGCTTGTGCTCGTTGACGCTGCTGCTGCTGCTGGTCGCGAGCAGATACGATCGCGCAATTACTGTCTTCTCGCCGGATGGCCACCTCTTCCAGGTCGAGTACGCCATGGAGGCTGTGAAGAAGGTGCGTTTACGTTAGTGTGCTTCGCTGTCTCGTATAAACACACGCGCGAGTTGTGCGTTTAGCTCTAAACGGACTGTCGCTCTCGCTCGTGATCGATCGCATGCGCTAGGGAGCTGTTGTGGTCGGCGTGCGCGGCAAGAACTCGGTCATCCTCGCTGTCGAGCGCAAGGAAATCGCAAAGCTCCAGGTGCGTCTACTGTCCATTGCACGCGACTCACAACCAGCAGCAGACGCTCGAAGATGTGCCGTCGCGTCTGCTGTACTCGCTTCCCACTGCGACTGCTGACTGACTAACATGGCAATGGCACTGCTGCTCCTACTGGTCGTGACGCAATGCATAGGACCCACGCACGGTGCGCAAGATCTGCAAGGTCGACGACCACATCTCGATCGCGTTCGCTGGTCTCACGGCCGACGCCCGCGTGCTCATCAACAAGGTACGCCCATGCGTCTGTCTGTAGATACAGAGTGCCCAAGTGACTGTCTAAGGCTCACTCATGTACTTGACTATCTGTATCCAACCGCATAGGCGCGTCTCGAGTGCCAGAGCTACCGTCTGACGGTCGAAGACGCGCCGTCGGTCGAGTACGTTGCGCGTTACGTCGCGCGCATTCAGCAAAAGTACACGCAGCGCGGCGGCGTGCGTCCGTTTGGCATTTCGATGCTCATTGCCGGGTGCGACAACCAGGGCGTGCCGCAGCTCTACCAGACGGACCCGTCCGGGACGTTCTCGGCGTGGAAGGCGAACGCCACGGGCCGCAACTCGACCAACATCCGCGAGTTCCTCGAGAAGAACTACACGGAGGACTTGTCCGAGGACGACGCCACGCGCTTGGCGATCAAGGCGCTGCTGGAGGTAGGCAGTTTGCCCTATTCTGTCTTTTGTCCTATATTAGGCATGTGTGTCTTGTATGGAGGAGCTGCTGAGTACTGACAACTCGTGTGTGTGGCAGATTGTCGAGTCGGGCAGCAAGAACATTGAGATTGCGATCGTCCGGACTGGCGGCGTCGTCTCGGTGCGTTGCCTTGTGATTGGAGTATGTGTCTGAACGTGTGTGTACTGGTGTCCTCACACGCTTTCTGTGTCTCTATCCTGCTGCATTAGTCGCTCGAAGACGAGAAGGTCGAGGCGCTGTGCGTGTCGATCGAAGCCGAGAAGGAGGCGGCGCGTGCTGCGAGCGAGAGCAAGTCGTCGTCCAGCTAAGTCCATGGAGCAACAGTCTCGATGACAGAGAGTGTGAGAGAGAGCAACCGTAAGAGAGAGAGAGAGCGTTGGGCTCGCAGTCGTGACGTCACGGCAGTCACAGTCACACAGGAGACCGATAGCGAGAGAAACTCATCACGTGCGTCGTGTGTTGCGAATCAAAACCCACGCGTCCATCGCTTCTGCTCTCGTCCTCTTGACCACGTTCTACGATGGACGCGTCCTAGACATCGCGTCTTCTCTTCTCTCTTCTTCTGCTATCGTCCTCTTCCTCTTCTTCTCATGACAGCAGTCCCACTCTCTCTCTCCACTCACTCAACACACCAACGTGCCTAGTTCTCGACCGAGTCGCGCTCGTAGATCGCCCATCGGCGGTTGTGCTCCTGGCCCTGACCTGGCTCGACGTTCTGGTCCGTGCAGCCGCCGTCGGCGCAGCCGCAAAAGTGCTCCTGCGAGTCCATGCACGGACGCGTGCAGCCCGCGTCGTTGCCGTCAAAGTCGCCGGCGTTCACTGGGAGCTTGTTGAACGCAAACGCGTGGCCCTCAGCACCGACGCGCGAGATCGCAAAGTAGCGCTTCTGCTTGTTCTTTGCGTGGTGCAGCGCGAGGTTGTAGTTCGCGCCGCTCGAGCCGCCCGAGTACTCGCGGTCGTTCCCGAGCATGTTTTCGCCCGTGACGCAGCCGAGGAAGTGCGTCTTCTCTTGCGAGATGTCGCGCCCTGCAGCAGCCGCTTCGCTCAAGCGCGCGCGCTTCAGCGCCGTCGTTGGCTCGACGTTCGGCTGCTTCTTGACTTTGAAGATGCGCACGATCCAGTGCTCCGACGTGAACGCCTCCTCCAAGTGCGTGAGCTGGATGTTCTTCACACCGACCTCGGTGTTCCGCGCGCGGTCAAAGCCTGGCGGGCGCTGGTAGTCAGTCATGACTTCGCCAAAGCGGTAGTAGCAGAGCTTGTACGCGAGGCAGTTGTGCAGCGTCTTGGAGCCGCCGACGCCGATGTCAAAGTTCCCACTCGCCGAGTAGTAGTCCGACTCGCTTGGCATGTCGTTCGGGAACACGCCCGAGCCAATGCGCACGGGCCAGAGGAACTTGTTAATATCGTCCGAGCTGTAGCCCGTGAGGCCGCCAAAGATCACGAGCACATAGTCGACATCGAGCGACTGCATGATCGGGTACGCCTCTTCTTCCGTCGACGCGAGCGCACGACCGACTGTTGCAATGTGCGTGTTGTTCCACGTGTTGTTGTCCACGATGACTGTGCGGTTCGCCATCGCCGACATCTGGTACCCATAGTCCCACCACGCCATGATCTTTGCGTCTGCGTGCGTGTTCTGTCGGAGCCAGAAGTACGCTTCGCGGTAGTCGTCAAAGTTCACGCGCTCGCCGCTGTGCGTCCGGCCGGCTTCAATCACGATCGACGGCGACGAGTACGCCATGGACGACACGTACGTTGCATGGAACGTGTAGCTCAAGAGCAGGATCAAGAGACCGCCGACGATCGAGAGCGACACGGGCACAGGAATGTCCTGCGCGCTGTTCTTGCTCACGACAAAGCTCGACGGGCGCTTGAGCAGCCCCATGAACTTGCGCAGCGTCGACGAGATGCCGATCGCACCCAAGATGCACGCAATCGGCGCGAGCGTGAGCATGAGACGGACCATGACACCGGCAAAGTACCACGCGACGGTGCCGTACAGGATCACAAAGATCCCGCCGTCCGTGATGTTTGCAAAGAGGAAGTAGAGTCCAACCGGCGCGAACGGCACGAGCACGTGCAGGTCAAAGAAGTACGACGTCCACGTCGTCGGCTGGTGCTCGCTCACAGACGCGATGATCGGGATGTACTTGGACGCGTACGTCGGGTCCAAGAGCGTGAGGCTCCGACCGGTCCACTGGACTTTACCGAGGAGCTGGAGCACCAGCAAGACGCCCGCAAAGCCAACGACAACGGTGCCAGCGCCAACGAGCACCAAGCGACGGAACGACGCGGCCGAGATGTAGTTCCGGAGCCAGTTGACAAAGCAAAAGACCTGGAGCAAGACGAAGACGCCGTGCGAGCCCGCGCACTCGGCTTGCTTGATCACGTTGAAGCCGACGAACGGCACTTGCATCGCCATGAGCGACCCAAGCGTGTAGAACGTCGAGTACGCAATGTACAGACGCGGCGAGTAGCGACCGGCGAAGATCATCACGAGCACGTAGATCGGGATCATGTTGATGATGAAGACGTAGCCGCCCCACGCTGCGACCATGTAGAAGTACGACAGCGCGCAGCTCGCGGACCAGAACATCGAGCCCGTGTGCACGGCCTTGATCCAGAGGTAGAACGTGAAGATGAGCGCGAAGATCGCGACGCCTTCGTTGTCGTACGACCCGCCGACCGAGCGCGAGATGTACGACGGCACGATGCCAGCGAACGCTGCGGCCATGAGCCCTGCGCTCGAGCGCTTCGTCACTTCCTTTGTGAGCAAGTAGCTCGCAATCGCAGTGTTCGCCGCGAAGATCGGCGCGAGGAACACGCACGTGTTGCGCACGTTGATCGAGATGTTGAGCAAGTTCAGGACCCAGTACACGAGCGCCGCTGTGTACATCAGACCTGGGTAGATCGTCCCGCCAATGATACGCCCGAGCGGGTACCACGCGCGGTCGTCGAACCAGTCGAGGAACTCGAGAAAGCCCTCGGACGCCAAGTACTTGGTCGTGCGGAAGTTAAAGTACGGGTCGAACTCGTGGATGACCTGGACGTAGGAGCGAGGATGCGTGTGAGTGTGTGAGTAGTGTGACTATGGCAGTGGCAATGGCTCACAAGAGCGCAAGCACGTGAGGGGGACAATAGCACGAATGAGGACGCACCGATTCGTAGCGCACGACTGCAAAGAGACGGATCGCAAACGACATGAGGCAGATCATGCCGAGGATCGCGTACTTGGCGATCGGCGCGAGGACGCTCGACTCGTCTTCAATGTCGTGCGGGTTGTCGAGACTGACGCCAAACACGAGATCTGGCGACGCCTCGGTCTTCTTGGTTGTATGCGCATGGTGCTGGTGCTGGTGGTGCGACGTAGCAGTCGCAGTCGCCGAAGCAGATGGCGGCATGGGCGTCGGCGCGTCGGCCTCAGCGACCGGGTCGGCGAGCTTCTTCTTCGCCTTCGTCTTCGTGCTGGCAGGCGCCATGGTCTCTCTCTCGCGCGCTACACGTGCAGCTCTCGGCTCTGGTCAATCGATTCGATCGAGCTCCTTGCTGCAGGCACGTGGCAAGATCCGCGTTGAAAGGGGGCGAGCGACGAAGTCTGAAACTGCGGAACTCGATGATCGGTTAGTGATCTATACTGACGTGTGCCACGTAGATTAGTGTGGTAGAAAGTATGCCACATGAATTGATGTGGCACAGAATCCCATTTGAATAAAGTAAATACGGGTTTTTACACAAAGAGTGAAATATCATTATCCACATACAATTCACAAGTTAAATGATAAGCGATAGGGAGCTGTATGCAGATTGTGAAATTCATGAAACAATTTTTTTTAGGTTTCTCACAACCACTTACAATACAGAGGGTTGTCAAAACCTCTATTGCAGATACAACAGCTTGCATGCTCCAAACGCAAACCCTCTATACTCTTCTCCATACATAAAGCAAGATCAAGTGTCCAATTGTCGAGCTGCCGAAAATCAATGGCTGCGACGCAAGAAGGCGCTTTGCCTCGCCGCGTTCGCTCATTTGCTACAGTCCAAAGCAAGCAGGAAAGGTAAGCTCCGCGATGAGCGATCGCGCTCGAGGATGATGATGATGATGAACTCAGCAGCAGCAGACGTCTGCTGTGATCGTGTCGGTCGGTCGGCTCCTCCTCCTCTTTGTCGGCTCGAATGCGACCTGTGCTGCTTCGAGTGCCCTCCTGTCTGTCCGCGACCGAGTGAGTGAGAGCACCAGCCACTCTCGACTGCATCCATCGGCTATCGATGATCGACTGAGCAAATAGCTGCCAGCCACACAGCACAGTGAGCAACTACCGATCAACACAAAATGCAGCGGGACTGCGCCTTCAACATCGCTTGCACACAGCAATGTATGCAAAGCGACTCGAGATACAGAGCAGACACTCCTATCAACACCACCAGCTTCAGCAGCAGGTCCAACGAATAGCGCTGAATCAGCAGATCCACGACAGCGACAGCAGCAGCATATCGGCACTAAAAGCACAACAGACAGACAGGAGATGGCGCTGACATCGCAGCACTGCAGCAGGAGCTGGAGCAACCACGAGAGCAAGAGAGCGAGAGCATGAGGAGCGAGCTGACCGTCGACCGACAGACACTTCAGACGCGAGTGCTGCTGTTCGATTGCCAACGCGACGCAATGTGCTCACACACACGTCTGTGCTTGTGTGCGATTCGCTTGCAGCCCGTCAAGATGACCAACCTCCAGTACACCCACCCGCGCAACTACGGCAAGGACTCGCGCCACTGCCGCGTGTGCCACACGACGCGTGGTCTTATCCGCAAGTACCACCTTGACATGTGCCGTCGCTGCTTCCGCGAGCGCGCCACCCAGATTGGCTTCGTCAAGGTACGCGATGGCACTTTGCGTCGCTGTGTAGCGGATCTGTACCATCGAGCGCTCTCTCGATCCACTTGTTCATACTAACGCTCGCTCTGCACCGCTTGTGCCATCGACAGTACCGTTAAATTCTTATTGGCCGTTGCTGAGGCTCGCCGATGATGCGCTTGAAGGAGACGACGTCGCTCGAGCCGCCCGACGAGCCAAGCGGATGGGGAAGATGCTAGACATGCGAGGACACGTGTCAGTCGCTGGCTGATGGTCTTGACGAGGAGTGTCGAGGACCTCTACACCATAGGTCTTCGGGCTTGGGAGTAATCCAATGCGACTGATTTGCAGCAGACCGTCCGTTTGAGCGTCTTGTGTCTGCTTGTTGTGCTGCTCTTCTTTTGAGAGACGCTTCAGTCTTGACTGCCAGGCTTGCATTATGCGTCCTGCTTCAGCGAGTGGGTCTGTCGTCACGCATACCGTAACGCATCCCGTGTAGTGAAGCCAAGCAGCGACTCCATGTTCATGGCCATGACAGGAGCTCTTCACACGGAACGCTGCAAGCGTCATGAGATGAGATCCATCGCACTCATGAGCACTCATGAGCGCATTCGTGCTTGCGATCCTCTCGATTTCTGAAATGTAGAGATTTATTCTAGATTTTCACAAAAACACTCGTTGCAATCTTCCACGACCAGCAGACAACCAGAAGACAGACCGCCATCCAGCACAAGCGACTCGCAGTGCGCAAGACGCAGCACGCGCGCAAGAGAGCGAGAGAGCGCCTCACGAGCGCGATGCACACGAGCGCGCTGTCGCGACTCGCACTTGCGCTCGTGCTCCTGCTTTTGTTCGTCGCATATGATTCAGTGCGTGCATTTGACGTCGCGCACGAGGACGAGCTGCACGAGCTGTCGATCGATGACAGCGTGCGCACAGGCGACGGTTTGTTGATCGAGCTGCCGTCGCGCCAGCAGCGCGATGCGCTCGTGACCGAGAGTCCGACGCTCCTGCTCGCGCGCAGCCGCCGCAGCGAGCAGTTGTTTGCGCTCGACGCGCGTGATGGCGTCGCGCACGTCGACGGCCGCGGTCGCATGGGTCGCTCTGGCAAGATCTCGATCACACGCGGCTTGCCGCTCACTGCAGACATGGCCACACGCACCACACACAACGATAACAATGTCAACGACGGCCACGACAACCACGATGGCGAAGACGATGACGATTCGTTTGCGATCAACGACCCAGTGATCGCGTTTGGACCAGAGGAGCTCGCCATGGGCACGCGCGTGACGTGCGAGCCGACGCTGTGGTACATCGACATCATCAACCGCGGCCGCGCTGCTGTGCGTCTCGACGCAATTGAGTTCACACGCAGCGGCTACGAACTCCTCTCGACAGTCGACGGCGCAGTGCTAGCGCCATCGACGCACGCGACGATCGCCGTCGTGCTCACACTGAGCGACCCGGAGCCGCAGTACGAAGCGTTCATGCGCGTGTTCACGTCCTCTGGGTCGTTTGCACTCCGGATCACAGCGCACGTGACGCTCCATCCACTCGGTGTGCACGGCATCCGTGCGATCGTCCCAGTCGCAACGGCGTACTCGACGACGCTCGCGCTCCGGAACCCCACGGACGCACTGCTCCGCGTCGTTGACGTCTTCTCGCGCGACGCATTCGGGTCGTTCGCGCTCCCGAACGGCGCGACAGCGATGACGCCGCGCGCACTCGCTCAGCCAGGCGGACCGCGCATCGGCGTCTGGGACGTCCCACCGCGTGCGACGCGTGCGGTTGTCGATTACACGTTCACGTCCGAGACGCCGGGCGTCTGCCTCACGTACGTGCGCATGCGGCTGTCGACAGGACAGGAGCTCGCGATCCCAGTGACGATCGAAGTCGTGCGGCCGGGCGTGTACATTGAGCCAAGCCGAGTTGCTCTTGGGGCGCTCACAGCGTACGACGCCGTGCGCGAAGTGCTCGTCGACCTGTTCAACGCCGCGGACGAGCCGATCGAAGTCGTTGGCGTCGACGTCCGCACGCGCACGATGGACGTGACGGTCGCACTGAATGGTCCGACTGTCTTGCCGCCCAAGACGCGCGTGCAGCAGGCGCTGCGCATCCACGCGCAGTCCTTGCACAGTGGTGATGATAACAGTGAGGGCGACAGTGATGGTGATGATGATGGCAAGCGCGTGGCAGTGCTCGCACTCCGTACCAACGTCTCGACGTCCTCAGGGCTCGTCATGGGCGACCTCCAGCTCTCCGGCGTCCAGATCTACGGCTCGATCGCGTATGCGGTCAACGAGACGCTCATCGGTGTCACGACTTCGCTTCGTGACGCGCTGCGTGGCGACTCTGAGACAGAGGATCCGACAGATGACGACGCTGCTCCATCAGACGTCTTCAAGATGCCGCAGACGTTTGCGAATGGCTCGATCGAGGTGGTGGAGGCAGGAACGACTGTTGTCCGAATACTCCATCTACGCAACTTGTATAACGTCCCGCTTGAGCTCGAGCGCGTGTGGGTCGCAGACGACGAGACCGCAGCAGTCGTGACCGTCGAAGCGTTTGAACCTGGTGTGGCAGCGAGTGGCGCGTACTGGAATGTGCCAGTCGTGCTGCACGTGACGCCACTGCGCCGTCCCGATGCGTTTGCAACGTCGTGCGTGGTCGTTGTGCACGTTGAGACGCACTTGGTGACGCTCCAAGTGCCGATCTACGTCTTCTACGGCACGCTCCAGCTCGGGTCCTCAGCAAGCAATCGTCCTATGACGACCATGTCGGAGCTCGCTCGACCTGGGTACTTGCCTGCGACGAAAGCGAGAGGCACAAAGCCGTCGAAAGTGTGCTTGCCAGTCGATGGTGCAGCGTCTGGACAGTCGACCAAGCGCTCAACGACCGCACAGTCAGCGAGCATGAAGCTCTGCCGCACGGTCGTCCTGGACGTCGGCAAAGTCTCGCGCCATGGCGTGCGCGACGCTGTGCTGCACCTGAGCAACGTGAATCCGATCGCACTGGACGTGAAGGTCGCAAGCGTGCTCCGGAGCGAGCTCTACGACCTCACCGTCCGATCCGAGCTCTCGAAAGCGCCTCACGCGCCAGTCGAAGTCGCAGCGATCGGACGGCAGTGGGCAGACGCGGCTCAGTCCGCAACGATGCTCGACAATGTCGTGTCGCTCCAAGACGCGGTGCACAAGGCCAATGCAAAGGCAAACAAGAGGCTCCACGACTCAGTCGTCGTGCCGCCTGGCTACGACTATGCACTCACGTTCGGTCTCCACGTGCGCGACGTCTTTGGGTCGTTCACCAAGTACGTCCTCACGCTCGAGACGCCAGTCGAGTTTGTGCACGTGTACGTGCGCTTTGAGAGCGTCGACGGGCTCGTACAGCCTGTCGTGCCGGAGTTCGCCGCACAGCCAATGTTCCCAGGTCGCGTCGCGCTCGTGTACTTTCAGTACGCGAGCACGTTTGCCCACGACGTCCCGGTGCGCGCGTTCACGTTTCCCACCTCAGCTGTTCAGATCGTCTCAACGAGTGCCGCGTCGTTTGCAGACGCGAGTCCCAGCGACAGCAGCGAAGGCATCACGTACATGACCGTCAGTGCTCTCCTCTCGCCGTCGTACAGCGACGCGTGTGCGCAGAGCACGTACCTCGCGGACTGCGACCTCCCGCGCCTCGCAGCGCACGCGCGAGCGCTCTCAAACTTTGGCGACGACGTCTCGGTCCACGACCTCGTGCAGTTTGAGCGCCGGCAGTCTGCGTGGCAAGCGATCGAGCGCGCAAGCGATCCGAGGATGCGACCACAGCTCAACGTGAGCATCGTCCTCTCGACTGCGATGATGGACGCTGCGCCCGTGCAGATCGTCGCGCCACTCACACGGGCGTCCGTGACGACCGCGAACCTGTCCGAGACGTTTGCGGAAGTCGCGTTTGGCCGAACAAAGGTCTTCGAGCGCCAGGAGCGACGCGTGCGCGTGCACAACCCGAGCAGCGTGTCGATCGATATGGAGTTGGCTGTGAGCTTCCACGAGCACGCGCTCTTCTACCACTGCAACGCCAGTGTCGCACGTGACACGACTGCGTGCCTTGCTGAGTGGGAAGCAGCTGTGTTGAGTAGCGCCAACAGTGCGAACCAGAGCGTTGCGCCGTTCTTTGTTGTCCAGCGCGTCGTGCGCGTGCCGATTGGCGAAGACGCTGAGCTCGGACCGATCTACTTCTTCCCGTCGCAGGAGCTCGAGATCGAGTCGATGGTCTTTGTGCGGAGTGAGCTCACGCACATTGAGCCCGTGATGCTCAGTGCCACGAGCGGTCGTGGAGCATTGGACGTTCGCGTCTTGGCCGAAGCGTCAGTGTACGACAACGAAGCGATCAAAGCAGTCGACGACGTCACTGACCCTGAGAGCTACGACGTCGAGAGTCAAGACACTGATAGTCAAGACGACAGCACTAGCGCTGTGATTCAGTTCGTCATGTCGGCGAGCGACGCGCCGTCGTTTGAGACGCGGGAGCAAGTGATTGAGCTCACGAACGTCGGGACGTACGACCTCGTGGTCGAGCGCGCAGGTCTCGTATACGACGAAGGCACTCACGAGCGCTCTGATGGACCGTTCACTGTCACTATCGATCAACTCCGTACAGAGGAAGACGCGTCTCTTGACCAAACAACGGACGCCACAGCTCAAGACACGACGCATGCGGACGCTGCGGCTGTTCTTGCGCCGGGCGAGCGCCTCACTATCCACGTCGTGTACGCACCCAACTGCTTCGCTTCGCGCATTGAAGAGACGCTCGAGATCGTCACTGACGCGTCAGTGACGCCAGCGCGCGTGGCGCTCGTCGCGCTCGTGCGTCCGACTGCGTCGTTTGCGTGTCTGCGTGCGCGTTTGCCGCCTGCGCTCGTGTCGTTTGCACTCGTTCAGTGGCGTTTTGCAGCGGCAGTCGCTTTGCTAGTGGCGCTCTGGAGCATCTTTGTCAGTCTCGAGAGCGTCTGGACGCTGCACCAGCGCTCGCACTCACTTCGGACTCCGTCAACGACTGCGCTAGCAACATCCGACAGTGTTGAGTCGCTCAACGCCTTGGAAGCGGACAAGCAGATAGTGGCGCTGCCGTCGAGTGCAGACCCCTGCGACACGAGCGCTAGCGCACTGGATCGGCTGTTGGACGAGCTTGAAGCGAGTGCGTTCGTACCAGTGACGCGCGTCGAGACGCCTGCAGTGACTCGTCTGTTGCTGGAGCGGCAGCGGCGATCCGCTCTCCTCGCAAAGAGCGAACCGACTCGCGTGGTCACTAGCGGAAGCGACACGACTGAAAAAGCTCCAGTCGCAACAACATCGGCGTCCTCATCAGCAAAAACAATAGCAGCGGCTCTCGCTGCTCCAGTACATCCGCAAGCGCCTGCGCTGCCAGCGTCCTCTGCCACGAAAGCAGGTGACTCGAACGCACCAGCACCAGCGCCAGCACCGCTCTCATCAACTAAGTCGACCACTAACACGACTGACGCAACGAGAAGTGGACAGACGAGTGCAGTCGTGAGCGCCACTACGCCACCACCAGCAAGAGCAGCAGCAGCAGCCACTGCACTGACAGCCAGAGCGTCCAAGAAGACGACACCACCTAGCGCTAAGACCAAAGACGA
This sequence comes from Globisporangium rhizosaccharum, assembly GCA_023333795.1. Lineage (NCBI taxonomy): Eukaryota > Oomycota > Peronosporomycetes > Pythiales > Pythiaceae > Globisporangium > Globisporangium rhizosaccharum. Next base: position 23,911 of record JAASFN010000028.1, read on the forward strand.
GTCAGCATCAACGCGCGTGGTGGCTCCAGCGTCAGTCGCACCACCTGAGAAAGACTCGATCCGACCAAGTGGCGCGTCAACAGTGTTGCCAAGAGGACGCAAAGGAGCAAAGGAGCCACCGTCACCGACCACTGTGTCGTCCCAGTCATCCTCTCCTCCTCTTTCACGTGATCCAGCTCTTACCAAGACGTCTCCTGGTCCAAGCACCAGCGCATCTTCGTCCTCATCACTGCCGCCAAAGCCAGTGACTCCAAAGACCAAGCGCGACCGCAAGGTGTCGACTGACAAGCCAGTCGTCAATGTGACCGAGACACCTGCGTGTCGCACGAACAGAGCAAAGCAGCTCCACGTAGCGATGTCGAAAGCGCCATCGCCACGCGCAAAGCCATCGCTTGAGACGACGACAACGGCGACGTTAAAGCGCAGCACGATCACTGCGTCGCCAGTGTCCTCGCCCGTCGCAGTGCGCACGACCAGTACGGAGTCTCCAACGACCGAGACGCCAGTGCCAGTGACAACGAAGCGAGCAGCGCGACCGAGCAGTAGCAGCAGTCGTAGCAAGCGCACACCGGCAGTGCCGCATCGCGAACGCACAAGAGACGACGCCGCCCTCGCTGAGCGATTGCGTGCTACAACCAGCAGCAGCAGCAGCAGCCTCAGTCCGCTATCTGTCGACACGCACGAGCCAGTGGACGTGCTCGCAAGCTCGATCGACTCGACGTCTACGAGCACGACTGTGTCGTTTGACTCGGACGACGCAAAGCTCTCGCCGCCGTCCAAGGCGCCAGCACCTGCAACAGCTGAGACGGACAACTTCTTCCTCTCCATGACGTTCGAAGCGCCGTTCAGTTCGTTCGGCGCGATCGGGAAGAAGCGCCGCACTGCTAATCCCACAGATCACCAGCAGCAGTCGCCACTGCCTCGCGCCTTTGACAGTCTGGAGGATACGGACGCTATGCTTGTCGAGCGCTTTGGGTCACTCTCGTCTCAAGACACAGCGAAGACTGCGAGACCTAACGATGACCGTGCGACCCAGGACGACGACGACGATGATGACTGGAGCGACCTGTATTTTGACTCGATTCGGTCCGAGATCGGGCGTCTCGTGGCGAGTAACGAGAGCAGCAGCAGTCAGAGCCACGCAAAGCGCACTCCAAGTGGCTTTGCGTCGCTCCACCAGACGTCGCCGCCGCGCGTGTTTAGTCTCGACACTCCATCGCCAGTAGCAGCAGCAGCAGCAGCTGTGTCCGTGATGCCAAAGAAGGCGGCACCGCCAGGCTTCTCGCCTGCAGATGCGAATCCGCTTGCGTCGCTCGCTGCGTTTGAGCGACTGCGGAGCGCGTCTGCTGGTGCGCCTCCACGCAACGCCTCAGCCGTTGATGGCGAGAGCGCTAGCGCCTCGTCCCTCCACGTCCCGACCGAGAGCAGCAGTCGCTTTGCATTCGCGAGTCGGCTCTCGCTCTTTGGTCCGTCGCTCGCACAGCCATCGCCATCACAGGCGTTCCGTGTCGCACTCGATAGCACCGACGATAGCGGTGGTGGCGGTCGCAGTCGTATCACAGACCTCTCGTCAACGACGACCTCCACCATCAGTGCTAACGTCGCGGTAGCAGCGCCAAGGGACTGGGCACTTGCTGCGACGCCGCAGGACCCGAGCGCTCGCACGGCGCTTGCGAGTCTTGGCGGCGTCGAGCTCGTTCCGGCTCCTGCTGCGATTGCTACGTCCACCACAGCAGCGCCCTCCTCCTCATCCGTGTGAGGCGCTGTCACTAGCTCACGTTGCTTCATGCGGTGCGCTGTCGTCCATCAAAATGAAAGCGCCGAGCGAGTGTCATCGTCTTCTGCTCTGACTGTGTGTCTGTGTGTCTGCGTCCTAGATCCTGTGTTCTGTAGGTGTATATCATGTGGCGGCTCCGCTATGAACTGCTGCCTGGAGACCTGTTCGCTTCGCGCGCAGTCCGCCAAGTTCATGAGCAGCAGCATCCAACGCGCTCACATGTGGTTGTAACAGTGCGAGAGCGCGACAAACAGCCACGGCTCTGCGCGTAACGCAATGCTCGCAACAAAGCGGCGAACATGAGCGAGCATGAGCGTGGCAATGATGAAAGTTGTGGCATCGAGCGCACGACGACAACAACGACGACGATAGTGCGAGGACAACAGGACCGGATAGAATTGGAGCTGCGCTCTACAGCGCTCTCTTCCTCGTCGCGCATGCTCGTGGACCATGTCGAGGACTCTTGCAGCATCATGGCAAGCGCTCGCAATGGCCGCCACATGAAGTGCTCGAGTGCCTGAGCAAGCCTCGACGCGATGATCGCTTCAAGCTTTCCGCGCTGATCTTTTCGTGCACTCCGGCTGGTACATGTCATCGAGTGAGTGCGATGCTCGATGAGCAGCTTTATAGAGGGATCCTCACTGTAGCGTTTGAGTAAGAATATAGTATACATATACCAGGTGTAAATGCGCATTTCGCCACTCGAGTGCCCTCGCTATCATTGCTAGAAATCAGGCTGTTCTTTGCCGTTTGGTCCGCATATCTGTCTGACTATCTGCGCGCATTGCTTGCTCGTCGTCGAGCGCAACGACCGAGCGACCACGACCACGACTCTACAGGCGCCGCCGCGCGATCCGCGATGGTGCGGGCACACTCGGGAACCACCAGGACGCTGCGCAGTAGAGGCGCCGCCGCAGCAGCAGTCCACTGTCGGCTTCGATCTGCGAGTAGCACCAGTAGCAACGGACCGACCAGCCCCAGCAGCTCCATACGTCTGCTCCTGCGCACAGATACCTTACGCACACATCGGCGCACGAGACTCCGATACACACACAGCTCTCTCTCCATACACACATTGCACTCGCACTCGCAGTGACATCTTGATCGCTGCAGCCACGACACACATCAGACACTCACGACAAAGACTCGACTCGATACCACTAGCACCATGGTCGCTCTCACGCGCATCGTGCTCGGCGCTGCGGCAGCACTCGCGACGCAGCTCGTCGCACTCGCACACGCAGACGAAGGCGTGACAGTCCGCATCATGTCGTTCAACGTGCGCACGTCGTTTGCGTCCGAGGACGCGCGGTCGACATGCAGCAACTGGAACGGCGTGCGCAAGACGAACGTGATCAAAGAGATCAACATGGTCTCGCCCGACTTCTTTGGGACGCAGGAGACTGCGGACGAGCAGCGCGCGTACATGGACGCATCGCTCGCCGGCACATACGTCAGCATTGGCAAGTCCACGGGCTCGCTCAACGGCATGGCATCCGAAGTCGACGCGCTGTACTACAAGGTCGCAGACTGGAAGGTCATCAGCGAAGGCACATTCTGGCTGGTACGTCTTCGAGTGCAGGCTCATCAAGCTCGATGGCGGTCGCTACTGCTAAGCTCTATCGCTCAGTCTAGCTCACTTCTCTCTCTCTATGTAACGACTAACTTGTAGGGACCAAACCCCGACATCCCGTCCGCGGCGTGGGGCATGAAGTACTACCGCACAGCCGTGTGGGGCCGCTTCCAGCACATCAAGTCTGGTCAAACAGCGTGTGTGTTCAACACGCACTACGAGACGCCGGGGAACGACGAAGCGCAGATCCAGGCGTCGGCGATCCTCCTCCAGAAGCTCGACGCGCTTTGCCAAGCGACCGACAAGATCAAAGTCGTGACGGGCGACTTCAACGCGCTGCCGAACTACCCGGCGATGCTCAAGCTCTTCCAGAACGACCTGAAGGAGTCGTCGAGCGAGCCGACGTTCTGCGGCGACATGATGTCGCCGACGTGCCAGACCAAGTTCGACTACACGCTCCACCGGCTCAAGGACGGCGCGTGCTGGAAAAAGTCCGAGGTCCTGCGCACGGCGTTCGACGGGTGCTACCCGTCGGACCACGCCGCGCTCCTTGGGACGTTCTGCTTTGGCGGCTCGTGCTGCGGCGATGATTCAAGCAACGCGACGACGACGGGCAGTCTCGGCGGCAGCAACAGCACGGCTGCTGGCACTGGCGCCATTGCGCTGAACGGAACGTTTGTCCCCGGCAAAGTCTCGCCGGCAGGCGGCGACACGGCGTCGAGCACGAGCGGCACTGCGGCGCAGGTCATCACGACCAAGTCCGAGACGAGCTCGAACGCCACGAGCACAGTGTTTGCGATCATCGGTGTCATCGGCGCGACTGCCGGCATCGCGTTCTTCGTCGTGCACAAGAAGAAGGAGCTCGACGCGAAGATGAACCAGGCAAAGGACGCGACGGCGCCAGTGCCGAGCTACTTTACGCGCAGCCTCGACAGCGAAACTGGCAATGACGCGCTGTCGCCGCTGACCCTTGCGACACGCATGACGGCGCCGTCGCCAGGTCGCATGTCGAACTCGCCGGTGCCGACGCTGTGTGCGACGAAGCGCGACAGCCGCGACTCGCGCTCGTCGAGCGTGTCGTGCAAGGACCTGTCGCCGTCCAAGTACGTGCGCAAGTCGTCGGCGGCGTCGAACTTCCGCATCTCGTCGCCCGCGATGATGGACGACAGTGCGTCGAACTACTCGAGCTCGGCGTCGTACGACTCGCGCATGCAGGACAGCCGCATTAACTTTAGCGAAGCGTACGTCTCGGCGTCGTACGACTCGGACGAAGACACAAGCGGCAGCGGCGGGGCACTCACAACGTCGCAGACCGACTTTGCAATGCTGTAAGCGATGATCTGAAGCTTTGCTCGTCTTTGTTGTTGTTGTTGTTAGAAGAAGTACCATCAATGTGTGTTTTGTACCAACTAGAGTCTGCGCTCTCGATGCATCTCATGGCTTGTTGAGTCCGTACGAGGTGTCCACGCTTTGATAGAGAGAGCGCTTGCAGTGTGTCAAGTTCATGAACGCTCAGGACCTAGGACGCCGGTGTCAACGACCTCAGTTTGATGCGCATCACATGGCATTTTAATCCGGTACCGAGTACGAAATCGAACCGCCACTCACGAATCCGCAGATCCAGATGTCGAACTGGCTAATGCGCCATGGGAAGAAGCAGTCGCTGCTGGACGACGACGACGCGCGGTAGTGCTGTCTGAAGCGCTGAAGCTCAACGCGCGCGCTCGCTCGATCGACGGCCAAAGGGACACTCGCGCCCAAGAGCGGACGAAAAAGCCGAGGCGCTTTATCAGGCTTCCTTCCTACCTTCCTTCCATCGTCCACCACCGCCACGCACGTATCAGCACCAGCACCAGCACCGCACGGTAGCAACAGCAGCACACCTTTAGCAAGAAAGCGTCCGTGTCGTGACGGTTCTCTCTTACCACAGGCTTTGAACAAACCAACAACGTGAATGCGCGTGTTTGCTCGCGTCGCGATTGGCGCCGCAGCGCTCGCTGCGCTCTTTAGCGCCGACCACGTATGTGCTCAAGACAGCGGCGGCGGCGTGACGGTCAACGTCATGTCGTTCAATGTGCGCACGTCGTACGCATCCGAGGACGCACGCTCGACGTGCAGCAACTGGGACGGTGTGCGTAAAGACAACGTCGTGGCGCAGATCCGGTCGGTCGCACCCGACTTCTTTGGGACGCAAGAGACGTCCGAGCCGCAAAAGGGCTTCCTCGACAGCCAGCTCGCCGGCACGTACGCGTCCATCGGTCGCTTCTCCGGCTCGCTCAACGGCCGCGCAGGCGAGTACAACGCGCTGTACTACAAGACGTCGGACTGGAAGATGCTCAGTGAGAACACGATCTGGCTCGGACCAAACCCCGATGCCATGAGCGCGGCGTGGAGCATGGATTACTACCGCACAGCGGTCTACGGCCGCTTCCAGCACGTCAAGTCCGGCGAGACGGTCTGCGTCTTCAATACGCACTACGAGACGCCCGGCAAGACCGAAGCGCAGGTCCAAGCGACCGGCATCATCCTCGCGCGCATCGCGTCAGTCTGTCAAGCGACCGACAAGCTCACAGTCGTGACTGGGGACTTCAATGCGCAGCCTGGGGACCCGGCGATCGCCAAGATGATCGCTGGTGGACTCGCAGAGCCAGCGACTGCACCGACGTACTGCGGTAACATGATCTCGCCGGCGTGCCAGACCAAGTTCGACTTTACGTTCCACCGCGTCGCGAGTGGCGCGTGCTACAAGGACTCGCAGGTCTTGCGCACGGCGTTCAACGGCTGCTACACGTCCGACCACGCGCCGCTGCTTGGGACGTTCTGTCTCGGCGGCTCGTGCTGCAACGACACGCCGACACCGACGCCTACGAGCGCAGTGCCGAGTCCGAGTCCAGGGACAAGCAACAGCAGCAGCAGCTCAGCTGGGAGCTTCGCAGGCGCAACGACGCCGTCGACTGCTGGGAACGAAGCAAACGTGCTCCCCGGCACCGTGCGCGCTGGTACTGACAGCACAGTCGCAAAGAACGAAGAGGCAGCGCTCAAGAGCGTCGTTGCGATCGGCGGCGCAAGCTCGGCCGCGTCTGGCAAAGGAAGCGAGACGACGCAAGTGACCAAGTCGCAGTCCGCTGCATCGACTGGCGCAACTGGCACGGTCATGGCAGTGCTCGGCGTCGTCGGCGCTGTCGGTGCCGTCGCAGTCGTCGTCGTGCGCAAGAAGCGTGCACTCGACGCCCGTCTCGACAGCGAGAAGACGTACTCGGCGCCGGTCCCGAGCTACTTTACGCGCAGCCGCGACGACGACGACGACCTCTCGCCGCTTCCGCGCATCACGGAGCTCCCGGACGGCAGTGAGCGGCAGACGAACTCGCCGATTCCGACGCTCTGTGCTGGGATGAAGGACCCGCGCGACTCGCGCTCGTCCTCTGTGTCGTGGACAGGCGGATCGTCGCCGTATGCAGCGCGCGAGTCGTCGTCCGCGTCGACGAACTTCAGCGTCCGCATGTCGTCGCCTGTGATGATGGACGACAACGACTCGACGTACTCGCGCTCAGCGTCGTACGACTCGCGCATGCAGGAGAGCCGCATCAACTTTAGCGAAGCGTTCCAGCCGGACTCGTTCGACTCGGACGACGGCGGGCCGCTCACCAAGTCGGCGCGCACAGACTTTTCGATGCTCTAGGTCTCGAGTCGTCGTCGCGCTTGTGCTCCTGAGGTCGCTTGAACAGGGAGACAGACGTGCGTGTTTGCCCAGTGTCGTTGTTGTGAATACATACGCGCGTCAGTGCCCATGGTATGAAAGAGAGCTACACACGCAGGTGTGGCGAATGGAGATCATACAAACACATGGAGAGAGAGACAGATACACACACGAGTCGCATTTGCCAATGGACTGAGTGACTACGACTGCGTGAGTGCAGTGCGCTCCTGCAGCAGCAGCTTCTTCTCTTCGAGCTTCTTGTCGACGTCGCTGAGCTCTTGCTCGAGTCGACGCTTCTGCTCCAGCAGCCACGCGAGGTGCGTCTGCATCTCGCTCGCTTTCGTCTCTTGCGCCTGGCGGATCGCAAGGGCGACTGCGTCGGTCTTGACTTCTTTCACTTGCATGCGGATGAACGCGCTCTCGACTTTCTTCGACGCGGCTTCGAGCTCCGACTCGGCTTGGATGCGCGCGCGGGCGTTCACGCAGTTGAGGTTCATCATTCTGGCGGCGTCACGCACACACACAGATGAAGCGCTGCTCGCTTGGTCACTTGCTTCAGCGTGCGCTTGACGTGTCTTCGATTCAAGTACCACTTGCTTTGGTAGTGACAAAACAAAGGACCAGAGCAGCGAATCAGTGTATCTGAACCAATCAGACTCAGGTATAGCCCTCTCGAATTCGATATCGGTGTAGACAAGGAAAGACTTGATCATCACTCTGACGCATACAAATAACAAGACGTTTCAAAAGAAGCTGTATGTTGCAAAGAGTATGCTTAGCGATGAAAGTCCATTCGCAGTTGCCTTGCTTCATCAAACGGGTGGACATTTACTGTGGCGAATGGATTTTGTAGAGGATTATGTAGCAGAATATGGTGTGGATTTTGTAGTGGACTTTGTATCGGATTGTGTAGCTGATTTTGTAGCGGTTTGTATCGAATTGCAGAAATATGTTGCAGATTTAACCTCAAATTCGGATTTTCGGTTTAGAAAGGGAAACTGCGTGACCGTCACTCTGAAGCATGTATAATACAAGATGCGAAAGGAGCTGCTTGACTTGGGCTGAATATGCTGGGCGAGGAAAGTCCGTTCGCCCTTGCACTTGAAGCGTGACGACGATGCAGGACGCGATCGCAGCGCTCAATGCGCTCGAGCGCGCGCTAGAGGTTCGTGTGTGCACATGTACATGCGCTTGTGTATGCAGCAGTACTGAGCGCTGCAAGCAATGCGCAGGACGCATCAGCGCTGTGTGTCTCGGAGGATGCGCGTGCTGCCGGTTTGACGCAGGAGATCCACGGGCTGCGAGAGCGACTGCGCACTGAGCATGCGAGTGATGTGAAGTTCCAAGCTGAACATGTGCGTGGCTAGAGCAAGCGAACAAGCGTTGCGGCGTCTCGTGTACGCTGCTGATCATACGGTCGCTCCTTCGTTTGCGCCTTGCCTCGATCTGCAGATCACGCTGGAAGGCAAGCTGCGGCTTGCAAACGCAGAGAAAGCGGCGCTCCAGACAACGCTCGAGTCAATTGCAGCACAAACGCAGCAAGTCAGAAGCAGTTCACTCTTCCACGAGCTCCTTGTGCTTCAAACACAAGTAGTGTGATTGACCGTGTGTTGCGTGTGTGGCTGGCTGGATGTACCAAGTAGGTGGAAGCAGAGGCGACTGCAGCCGAGATAGCAGCGACCAAAGCTAAGTCGGTACTTGCAACTAGCTTGGATATGCTCGTTCCTGGTGTGCCGAGTCAGATCTCACACATCTATGGTGTTCGCAGAGCGAGATTGGATGCGCTCGTTCCAGGTTCCATCGTCACTTGCTCGCTGAATGGCGAGGACTCTGAGAGATCGCGCTGCAGCAGTTCTGACTCGCTTTGATGCGCATCAAGCAGAGCTCGAGAGTGCGATCCAAGAGGTTTGTGCGCTTGTAAGGCTGCGGTCTTGATCATGAGATTGGACCTTGGTGACACTTGGCTCTCCTGCGTTTGCTCCAGAACTGTCGAGTCGAGCATCACCAGCTCTCTCATGCGACTACTAGCGGTGCGTTCGAGTCTCGCTTGTGTGAGTCATGACCGAGTCGGTTCTGATGCGCGCCTGTGTTCGCATGTTGGCAGCAGATGCGGACGACACAGACGAATTGATACGAGATCTCCAAGCAAAGGTGGTGCAAGCAGCGCGCTCACTCTCACTCAAGTACTCTGCACTAACAAGCGCTGACGCGTGGTTGTATAGATTCACGCGCGCGAACAGCAACAGACTGCACTGCTCAAGATGCGCGACCGCCTTCGAGCGAGTGTGCAGAGCGCGAAAGACATCACAGCGAAGACGACTACGGAGCTGAAAGCGCTTTGGAGCAACAACGCGGCGCTCGAGAAGGAGCTCAGCGCACTGATCACGGGTCAGAGTGACGCGAAGCGTCAGTACAGTCGATCTTCGCAGCAAAAAGAGCGATATGCTCGCTTGTTGGAGCGTCAAGTTGGTACGATCTGCTTTAGTGTCGGGACGCTATGAAGCGAACAAACCGATGGGCTGACGAGGAGCTGAGCTCGCACTGGATCCTGCGCAGCGCCACCAAAAGCCAAGCGTCGAGCGCGCACGCAATCGACACAACCACGCAGTGTCTCGAGCAAGAAGCAACGGAGAGCTCCAGAGCCGCTTCCACTGACGACAAAAGCAGTCAAGAGCGGCGCGCGATCGCAAGCGATGTCAACAACTGCATCACGTGCGCATGCCGCTGGTGTTGTCTCGAGCTCGCCAGCCTTTGCATCCGACGACTTTAGTTTGTCAGACGATAGTCTCTAGCGCTTGAGGCACTGATGATGATGGTGCTCAAGAGCACTCGTTGGCGTGTCGAGTACATGTTGCTCGACCATGAACTCGACGGTGTTGGCTCCAAATTTACAGCTTTCAATCAGCGAAACGCGCGACTCGTTGCTTGTTGCGTCGACTTGGTGCGAAGACGGGGAAGTAGAGAAGACGCGAGCGAGATGACTGAGCACGAGCCGCAGGAGTATCAGTACGCGAACGAGTCGCTCGACCAGTTTGCGACGTACGAAGACTACCTCGACTCGCAGCTCAGTGAGACCGACCTGTTCTACCTCGAAGACGAAGAGCTCGCGCGACAGCTCGTGGAGCTCGGGTACCGCGGCACAGGCGAGACGCTGCGGCGCGAAGACTTTGAAGCGCGCAAGCGAGCTGAGCGCGAGCGCAATGCGCAAAAGACAAACGTCCCCAAGCAGCTCGCGAGCGCTGGGAAAGATCTGTCGCAGTACCCGTTCTTAGCTGCGCTCGCGAGTCGAGAGGACCTCGTGCGCAATGGCAAGCTCACGTGCATCATCTTCATTCGCGACAAGAACGCAAAAGGGCAGGAGATCAGCGGGTACATTGACTACGCGCTGCGGCTCAAGAGCGAGGCGTTCGAGGCGTACTTTGAGCGCAAGAAGAAGCTCCTGCCGAAAGCCTCGGACCTGAGCTATTACAACTGGGAGACGCAGACGTCGACGTCCAACTCGACGCCCAACTTCCAGGTCATCGCCGACAGCGAAACGGGCCTTCTGTTCAAGAACAAGCGCGACCGCAAAGTCGTCAACGTCGATCCCAAGGTCCGTCCGTCTCCATGTGTGTGTGTCTGCTGCTGCTGTTCTACCGACATGCTCACGCTCGCTGGTCTGCGCTCTCACACACACGCAGGCAAACCCAGGCGACAACTCGACGCGATCGGAGATCAAGACGAACGAGTACCTCCAAGTCGTGATCTACGACCACATGACTCGACGCAAGACGTAGGGACAGGGGTGAGAGCATGTCGGTACGTTTGTAACGAGAGCGCGAGAGCGTGATGGCAAAAACGAGCAGAGCTCTCTCTCTAGACTCTCGAAGACGAACCGCTCCGCGACACGTGCGACACACAATAGACAGAGATCGAGCGAGACGCCTACTGCGTCTGCTGCTTGCGTTGTCGCGTTGCTCCATCCTCTGCTGCTCTTCAGGTTCTTCTAGCGGCGCTTGGGATCACGCAATGCGGCCAATCATCCGCGACAGGACTTGCCGATAGCCGTCGGCCATGATGAACTGCTGGAACGGACCGACTTCGATCGCTTTGAAGATCTTCTGGTGCACCGACGCAATGAGCTCCACGCGCGGGTACTCCATCGTCGTAGCGTCCGACGAGTGCATCGCGAGGTTGAGTCGCCGACTGATCTGCTCCGTTCGCGTGAACGACTGCCGGAGCACGAGGAGCTCGTCACTCTCGATCATCGACAGCGTCTGGATCGCCTCCATGATCACGCGCAAGTGGTCCCACTCGTCCTTCGCACTTCGCCGCGGCGGACGACTTCCCGGCGTCAGCAGCGCAGTCTCGCGCGCAAGGCACGAGCGCCGGAAGAGCTCGCACTCGATCCACGTGTCGAGCAGCACTTGCGACGGCGTGTTGTACACAAAGTCGCGGAAGATCTTGAGCGTGTCTTCGCGCGAGATGATCTGCTGCAGGAGCGATGGCTCCGAGTACCGCGACCGGTACGGCTCGTCTTCGCTCCGTGACACCGCCTGTTCAATAGCAGTACAGTCCGTCAGACACAAGCGAGAGCGCATTGCTCAGAGACGCACTAGGCACTACGTACGTCCTCTGTGATCATGATCTCGGCCTCGTACAGCCGGTGGTTGTCGCCCGAGATGCTGATCTGGACGTGCAGCGCGTGGACCCACGCGACGTACTCTTCCTTTGTGCTCGCACACAGCTGCAGGCGATAGGCAAACGCACTCGAGTGTTAGCGCATGGACGCAAACTGGAGGCACCACAGGAGGTGCTGTACCTGGTACACGCGTCGAGGCGTGCGGAGCTCAAATGCGTGGGCGATGCGCTGGAGCAGACGCAAGCGAGAGAGAGTGGCGAGTGAGGGACCTGGAGCCAGTGAGACGAGGAAGCAAATGAGTGAAGAACGTACCAGCTCGGGCCGCGCTTTGGCCAAGTACGCGTTCAGGAGACTGACAGCAGTCACTTCGCGCGGGTTCGTCGACGACTTGCTGTACAAAAGCTGGTCGCCCTGCACACATCAGGACGTTCATTCATTCAATCACACAGCTTCAGGTGAGTCCACACGTCCATTCGTCCTTCTAGCCATTGCACCACGCACTCTTGCGCACCTTGACGACGAACCAGCGCTTGCGCCACACGTTCGGGTCCTTCACGCTCGCTTTCTGGAGGTATCCCGAGTGCACGCCCTGCAGTCCAGCACCACCACTCGTGTTAGTACGCAGCAGCAGTAGCAGATCTCTTGTCACGAGACAGACGCACTTTGCCGACGAGCACCGGGAAGTGCAGCGCTTGGACTGCGACTGGCGCTTTCTTCTCAGGCTCTTCGAGGTCCAGCGGCGCACCACGAACGTCCTGTGAATCGATCCGTCGCATCGCAGTCTGTCAGTCGCTGCAGAGCTGTCTTGTCGTGTGACTCAGTCAGACGCACCTTGAGGATGAACTTGACTGGCGGGGGCGTGCGGTGCTTGGGCTTTGGACGGATCGTCCCGAGCGTCTCGTCGCTCTCCGCTGTGTTCGACCGCGCGCGGTTGAGTCGCTCAACGAGCGGCATCATGAGCTCATCGTCTCTCAACGTCCGCGCCGAGACCGAGTCTGTCAACACACATGGTCACACACTCTTCAGGTCAGTCCTCCGTCCTTCGCCCGTTCTCCAACAGCTCATGAGTCATTCAACGTACTCGTCTCGGTCGGGAAGACCACAACGATGACGTAGAACGCAAAGTCGGCGCTCGGGATCTTGATCTTGTGCGCCATGGACTTGCGCACGTCGAGCACTGTGGTCTTTGCAAAGAGCTTGAAGACCGTCGAGGACGTGAACGTCTGGTTCTCGAAATAAATACGCGCGAAGACCGTGCGCTCGTCCGACGCGGGGCGCGCAGCGCTGCGCTTGCGCTCGTACGCGCTTGGCGGCGGCGCGGCCATCGCTGTCGGCGCGCGCCGGACGCTCGCTTTTGCAGGCGACGCAGTCGCATTCGAGTGCTTGCGCGCGGTGATTGCAACGACACTTGACGGCTGGAGGTTTGGCGACGCGTGTGCGATGTACCGCGGCTCGGCGTTGCTGCTGCTCGTTGTGCTCGCGGGCTTGCTCTCGACGCTCGCAGTGTCCATGTCGTCGTCGTTTTCGCTGCTGCTCGTCGTGTACGCGCGGTTGGGACGATGCTGGTGATGATGAAGGTGCTGCTGCTGACTGTGCGGGCGGTGGTGGTAGCTGTGCGACTGGCTTTGATGGGTATGATGGCTCGGATGGCTGTGCGAGCGATGGTGGTGGTGGCTGTGATGGCTCTGACTGTGGGAATGCGCTGCAGCGTGCTGGATCGGTCGGTCGAGGTGGTGCTCTTGCAATGGCAGCGGCGGTTCGTCAAAGTCCTGGAGGTCGTCGGAGCGCACCGAGTGCACTTCTTCGCCGTCTTGGAGGTCGACGCCGTAGAGCGAGTGGTGCGGATGGTGCGATTGTGCGTGTTGCTGCTGGTGCGGGTGGTGGTGGAGCTCCATACTGAACGAGCACGCGCTTCAAGCGAGACGTCTGAGAAAATGCACGCGAGCGGGTGCTCAGCGATAGCGCCCGTGGTGCAGCGAGGGCGGAATGACAGAGAGCGAGAGAGCTGGTCGACAAGTCAGTCAGTCAGTCAGTCGCTCGCGCTGTGTGTCGCTGCCTGCTTCGTCTGTCAGTGCGGATGCTGCTGTTGCTGCTGCAGGTCGAAGACGTACTAGCGCGCGAGTCGTGGTGACGCACGCAGCGCAGTGATGGTGGACTGGCTGCTGCCTCTCGACAGTGCGAGTCGCTCGGTCGGTCGTGAGGTCGTCGTGCAGTCGTGCGACGGGCAACAATGCGCGTTGAACGGACACACAGAAGCAAGCGACTGTCGAGCGCTCCGTGCGTCGTTGTCTTTCGTCACGCACAAGTGCAAACACAGAGCGATGCAGACGCGATGCAGACGCGATGCAGACGCAGGTCGTCGTCGTGAGGTGGGGGGACCGAACTTGCGCGCGATTGCCGAACTCGTGTGAATGCGCGGTATAGTGGGCGCAAGTGACCGGTTCTCGAAAATCATTTCAGCGCTTTGTCAGAATCAATGTCTACAATTGCTTCTTTGAAGATATCATGAACATGGACATGTGTTTTGGTGTATCGAGGCAGTTCGAGACCTGTCCGAGTCCTGTCTCGAGTCGGGCTCTTGCGAGTCGGGCTCTCGCGTCCAAGCAGTCAGTCAGCACGATGACCTTCCATTGTGGTGGTCAACTACGGACGTCCGTGGCGGCATACTGCCAGTTCGCTCTTGCATTACGCACATCGTCCTCGCCGCTCATCAGTCGATTTTCGATTCAGTGCAAGCTGCTTCGCATGACCTCACACGACCTCACATACACAAACGCACGCAAGGCACCAAGACCACACACTCACTCACACGTCCTTCCGCAAAGCCTCCCACCGAGTCTCGCTCTTCTCCTTCGCCTTCGTCGTCTTCGTCATTGTCGTTGAGATTGCTACAGTGCACTGAACGCTCGCTCGCGAGGTGGGACTGACCGCCGCTGTCGTGCATTCGCGAGCTTGAAGCGCGCCGCGTTACTTACTCTTGATGCTCCGGGCGGACCAAATGACGACGACGATCGAGAGAGTCGGAAGGCGACTCGCTCTCCGTACAAGCGAGAGATTCAGCAGCAGTGGAGACGCTGGAGCTTTGACTCATGCGATGTGCATGCTGTTGTGGGTCTCGGCAGCGGAGCTCCGTCTGCTCGACCAAGGAGCTCACACCGCGACTTGAGATGACTTGAGCGAGTCTCTTTCTGCTAGGTCGTTCATGTAAGCGAGCACTCGAGCGACAGCTTACACTGTTTGAAGTGTTGGCAAAGCTCACATGCCGGACATCAAATGATGCTAGCTCTGCTTGTTGATACTGCACGTTGTCAAAGACTGGAAAAGCGACGCGTGCCTGTGCGCTATGTGGAGCTATCGCGCATGCCAGAGCGTGCGCTGAGCTCGTTCAGCATCATCATCCAGCGCGTGCTCGTCGTTCAACCGGAGCTCGTCGGAGCACTCAGGTTTCGATGGAGCAGAACCAAAAATCTGTGACGTGTGTGAAATGCGAAACGACTTGCTTGCTTTAATGGAGCGATGGGATGCCATCGCTCGACACACGCAGAGCAGCTCATAGGAGAGTAGAGCACACGTCCGTGTACATCCGTCGCTCGTCATGCCGCTGCAGCAATCGGCAGCGACAAGCAAGCCTGACGGCAGCAGCAGCGAGCGCCTCGGTCCTGCAGCAAATGACCGTAGTGGCAAACAAGGCGATGTCAATGCTGCTGGCAATGAAGAGGAAGAAGACGACGATGACGAGGAAGACGAAGACGAGGAAGAGGAGGAAGGCGATCCGACGCAGACGATCGTCGACATGGGTCGCCACGCGCGCATGCAGCGCATCCAGAAAGTGCTCTTTGACCAGCTCGTGGGCAATGACGAGCGCATTACGCTCGAGCTGCGCGAGAAAGAGGAGGAGCTCCGGCGCGTGAAGCAGTCGCGCGAAGACATTGGCGTGTCGCTCTACGGCGTACAGCAGCAGCTCGCGCAGCTCCAGATGGCGCTCGAGGCGTCCCATCGGAAGCTCAATGCGACGCACGACGCGCGGTTTGCGTCCGAGGACCAGCTCGACGACTGGAAAGAGAGCTTGAACCAGAAGAAGCTCGAGACGCAGAAGAACCGGAGCCACTTGTACAAGACACAGGCGGAGCTCGACGCGCTCAACTCGACGCTCCGACAGGTCGAGAAGTACAACGACGAGATGAAGAACGAGATCGCGCGGACGCAGCGCGCGGCCCAGAAAGCCGAGGAGACCATGACGACGATGGAGAAAGACAAAGTGAAGCAGGACCTGTACATTGACAGCTTGAACGAGCAGATCAAGAGCTTGCAGGACAAGATCGCAGTGACGATCGCGCAGCACAAGTCGCAGAAGCTCGAGACGGCGTCAGCGGACGAGACGCTCCGCGAAGCAACGGCGCAGATGGAGGCGATCGCGTTCGAGAAGAAGCAGCTGATGCAGCAGTGGAAGAGCTCGCTCATTGGCATGCAGCAGCGCGACCACGCGCTCCAAGCCACGCAGACTGCGATCTCGACTGTGACAGAAGACGACATGGTCATCGCGTCCGAGATCCGCGGCTACAAGCACTCGATCGAGCGCGCACAGGCGCTGCACGAGACGCTCGTGGGGACGATCGAGCGCTTCAACGCCGAGATCCGCTTTGTCGAAGACCAGATCGCGGCGCTGCGGCAAGAGCACGACCGCTTGGCCGAGCGCTACGACATGCTCACCAAGTCGCTGCGGCAGACCGAGACGCAGACAAACAAAGTCGGCGGCGAGAGCAAGAAGCTCGAGCTCGAGACTGCACAGGTGCAGCAGCACCTTGAGACGACGCAGCGCGAGCGCCACACGCTCGAAGACGAGATCAGTACGCAGAAGAGCGCGCAGACGACAGTCCACAAAGCGGCACACAACCTCACAAAGGAGACGCAGCGGCTCCAGGGCGTCGTGCACGAGAAGGAGATCGCGCTCGCGAGTCTCAAGAACGAGCTCGCGCGCGTGAGCGTCGACATCTTGAACGTCCAGGCGCACGTCGCGCAGCTCGATGAGACGCAGGACAAGCTCGTGCGCGAGCTCAAGCACGAGGACGTGCAGGTTGAGAAGCTCGAGCTCGAGATCCGGCAGCGAAACGACGAGATTGAGAAGAAGATGCTGCGGCTTGACCGCCTCAATAAGAAGTACGAGCAGCTCGTGGCAAAGCTCGAGGACGAGAACACCGGGCCGCTCGAAGCAATGGTCAAGAACCTCCTGAAAGAGACTGCGGCGGTCCGGACGCACAACTTGGACAAGCAAAAGGCGTGGCTCGCGACGCAGACGGCGCTCGTGCACTTGAGCGCCGAGGCGCAGGACATTGGCGAGACGAACCAGGAGCTCAAGAGCAAGACGAGCGTCCTCGAGCAGAAGCAACTGCGGCTCCAGTGCGACCTCGACGCCATGAAGAAAGACATCAAGGACCTCCGTGCGAGCATCGCAGGCATGCACAGTGACACGGTCAAGCTCAACGACCTCATTGCGCGCAACGCGAGTCGCCACGACGAGCTCCTGAACATGAACCACGGCCTCGAGATGGAGTTCAAGCGCGAGCTCAAGGACCTCGAAGCCGACGCCATTGCGATGGAGCAGCGCGCCGGGGCGCTCAAGCGCGAGAAGCAGGACTTGCTCGACCGGATCGTCGACGTCGAGCGGCAGATCATGCTCTGGGAGAAGAAGATCCAGCTCGAGAAAGAGACGCAAGCGGCGCTCGACCCCGAGGTCGGTCAAGCGGAAGCCAAGTCGATGGAGAAAGAGATCCACCGCATGCGCTTGCGGCTCGAAGCGCTCCAGCGCAGTCAGGAGCAGATGCTCCAGGACATGGAGCAAGCGATCCACAAGCGCGACCTCATTGCCATGCGCGGCCGGAGCAAGAAAGACTCGGAGCTCACGTACGCGTCGCTCACGACCAAAGTCTCGACGCTCCAGAACAACGTCCGAAAGACCGAGAAAGACACGGTGAAGCTCGACCGAGCGATCAAGCAGAAGCTCGTGAGCGCCGAAGACGTCGCGTTCCAGCTCGAGAAAGCTGCTGCAGAGCTCCGAGTCGACGAAGAGCGCAGCGCGAGTCTCCAGAAGAGCATCAACAACGCGCTCTACGACAAGCAGCGGTACATTGACGCCGAAGCGCGCAAGCTCCGGCTCGTCAAGCGCTTTGAGAGCTTGCGCAAGACGCCGAGCAGCAGTGCGCCGCAGGACGACGCCAAGGCGCGCGACGAACTCGACAAAGCGCAGCATGCGCTCGACGCCGTGAAGCAGATCATTAGGCAGCTCCAGCAGCAGAGTCCGCACTTGAGCGAAGTGCTTGCGCGCGTGCTGCTGCTAGCTGAAGAGCCGCCGGTCTAGTGCGCTTGTTCGGCAGGAGCCATACTAAGAACAACGCGAGAGAGAGAGAGAGAGAGAGAGAGAGAGAGCTCCGTTGTGTCTGTCGATCGCCTGCTCTACTCTATCGCTCTCGGTCTGTCTTGCTAGCTCTCTCAGTGTCACTCACGCACTCACGATGGCTCGAGCGCCGCGTCGAGGAAGGACTGGAGACGCGTGGTGCTGTCGAGAGCGTGCGGCACGGAGCTACTCCGCAAGGCTTCGAGAGACCGTCGATCGCGCAAGTACATACTGTGCGAGCAAGAGAGATCCACAGACGCCCACGTAGAATGGCGTTGTGAGCGTCTGAGCTCCCAGACAAGAGGACACAAGAGACGTACTTGAGGTAGTCGATGCGCGTCGCGAGGAGCAGAGCGAGCACGTCGGTCGCAGCACTTGGTGCGCGCCAGAGCATGTCGAAGAGCTTGACGTTGCGCCAGAGTGCGAGCGACCAGTGCGAGCCTGAGCGCATGCGAGAGACTTCTGTTGGCGCACGCGCGACGCTCTGGCAGATGCGCTTGAAGAGCTTGGGCATCCACATTGGAAACGACGGCGACCGCAAGACGAGCTGTGGGACATGGTGGCTCGCTCGGCGGCTCAAGTGGTGACCGCGGTCGACGACGTTCGCCTCTTGCTGCAGCGCTTCGAGCTCCAAGAGCAGTGCGACTTGCGCATCAAGGATGTCGTCAACGAGCAGACGCGCTGCGCACACGCTGTCGTCGTCTTCGTCCTCACGATCGCGACGACTGCTGCGCTCGCGACGCACGCGGTGCGTGAGTGCGACGACGAGGTCTTCGACTGGCGTCTCAAGGAAGAAGTGGAGACGCTCTGGCAGCAGCTGCGCGCCAACGCACATGCTTCCGAGCACTAGCAGCAGACTCGCGACGTACTCGAGCGCATCGGCATCGAGTGAGCAGCAGTGGCGACTGCTACTTGTGCCATCATCGCCGTCACTGTGGTCACGATCCTCGCTCTCGTGATGCATACTGAGTAGCGTGAGGACCTCGTGCACTAGGAACGCTGCAAGTCCCGTGTCGCCAGTGGCAAAGAGCGTGCGGTCAGCAAAGAAGAGTCGCTGCAGCGGGCGGTTGCTCGTGCCAGCGACCGCGAGCTCATGGAGCAGTTGACTCTTCTCGAGACGTGTTGATGCAGCGACAAGGTCACCGATGAGTCCATCGAGCAGCTCTGCGAGTTCACTCGCGTCGCTCTCTGTCGCTGCTGCGTCTAGCGGTCGAAGCACTGCGTTCTATGATGAACAGCATGCGAGTCAGGGACTCTAGGACGCACGGACAACGTCGGACCTAAAGACCCCACGTCACTCGAGCAAGACGCACCTGGAAGTACGTCTCGAACGCCTGCGAGACGTAGAAGAACACGCGCGAGTCTGGCTCGAACGTGCTCACAAAGTACTCGGTCGTCACGAGAGTCTCGGACGCCTGCGCTGGTGCCTTCGTTGCTTTCGGCGACTTGGCACTCGGCGGTGGCTTCTCGCGCACGACAATGTGGAAGAGCAGACTCGATGGCTCGAGCATGAGCCCGCGCTGCCCTGACAACGTCGGCGACGCGACGTCGACTGCGACAACGCGCTTGAGCGGAAGGCGCGTCGGTGGCGACGTGTGTGCGCTCGCGAGTGGAAAGAGGTAGATGCAGTCGACTGCGAGCGCTAGGAGCTGAAAGCTCCGCGGCGCAGTGGGCGTCGCAGCCACAACGGCTTCGTGGTAGAGCACGTTGGCAAACTGCGCGGCATTGAGGACACTGCGGAGGCGCTCGCGGTCGAGATGGAGCGGCCGACAGCGCGTCGGCGACGTCGGCGCACTATCGCTCATGCTGCTGTCAAGAGCGAGCGAGTTGCTAATCGACACGACGGAGGAGGTAACGGTGTCTCTATTACTGGCAAATACATAGCGTGGGTCGCTCGCTGCAAGGACTCGAGCGGCTTATTCGTCGTCGTCGTCATCGTCCTCGTCCACTTCGTCGTCGTCTTCCTCCTCGTCTCCCTCGTCATCATCGTCGTTCTCCGCATCGTCGTCCTCTTCGTCATCGTCGCCTGCACATAGTACAATAGCAATTGCGTGAGTTTATGTGCCAAAGTTGCGAACGCCATCAGCCAACAGTTGCTAATGCCACATACCTTCGCGGTAGACGATCTTCGCCGTCGGTGCATCGCCGCTGTCTTCGCCGTCAGTCGCAGCTTCGTGGATCTGGCCAATGACGAGACTCAGCCGACCTGCGAGCTTCTGAAGCTGGTCGTGCACCTTCAGACGGTTCTCCAAGATCTGGTACAGCGCCGAGAGGTTCTGGACCAAGTCGGGCTGCGTCATCAAGTACGCCGTGTGGTGCAGGAGGATCGAGCGGATCCACGGACACAGGCGCGCGCAGCGGCCAGGGCTCTTCTCAAACTTCATCACGAGGATCTCGAGGAGCTCGAGCACTTTCACAGACGACACGCGCTTGATCGTGTTGCTAATCGTCTTGCTGTCGCGCGTGCGGAGACAGTACTCGAGCATCGCGTTGTCTTTCGACTGCAGCGCCTGCTCGAGGACGCTCGAGAGCGACGATGCGTCCGGCTTCTCGCCCTGCGCCGCCGCCAAGTCCGACGCGTCGCCGCGCACGAGCTCCGCCGCCAAGTCGCTCTCGACGCGCTCACGCAGAGCTTCGATGCGCTCTGCGAGCGTGAGGTCGTTGTCGTCGCCGTTCGCAGCGAGGTCGTCAAAGCCAGCGGTCGTCGCCGTTGCGTCCGTGACGTCAAGGCCCTTGGCGAGTCCGCTGCGCTCCGCGAGCGTCGGCACGCGCGTCTGCTCCTTCTCAGCTGCTGCGTCTGCGACCTTTTGCTTCTTGCTGCGCGACGCCGCGTCCTCAATGAGCAAGTGCTCGCTGACCGGCGCGAACGCGAGCGTGTCCTTGCGCTGGCTCTGCTCATCCACGAGCGACACGCGCTCAAACACTGGCTTCAGGGCCGAGCCGCGCACAACGAGCAGCTCGTTTGCAACGTCCGCGGTCGCTTCGACTGCGAGGACACCGGCAGACGCCGTGCTGCTGCTGTCGTCGCCAGTGACAACCGACGTTGCGTCTGGCGCAACTGGCTTTGTCGACTTGGCGCCGCTCTTGTACGTCTGCGTCCAGACAAAGAGCGACCCGGAGCTCGCGACCGCTGCGAGCAGCACGTCCGTTGTCTTCTTCTTTGCGCTCTTGCTCGCCTCAGCGCGCGCAAAGAGCGCAGTCGGCGCGCTCGGCATCGAGAAGTTCACCGCCGGTTCGTCGCTCGCGGTCTCGTGGAGGTCGTACATGTTCACGAAGCGGCCGCCGACAGTCGACGAGAAGAGGAAGCGCGAGCACTTGGAGAACGCGAGCTGGTTGACCGTGGACGAGAGCCCAGCGACGAGCTTGCGCGCCTTCTTGCCGGACGTGAGGTCGAACGTCCGGATCGCCGTGCCACCGACTGCGAGCACTTCGTCGTTCGCAGACACCGCGAGCTGGTGCGCGCCTTCTGCGCGGAACTTGCGCGCGACGGAGCCCTCTTTCACGTTCCACTCGAGCACGTACTTCTCGCTCGAGCACGAGTAGAGCAGGTTGCCCTGCGCGTTGAACGCCACGTCGTTCACGGCTGCACCGTGTGCGTCCTTGTCCTGCTCGCTCGAGAGCGTCTGCACGACTTCGCCCTTTTGCAAGTCCCACACAACAACAACGCCTGCGCTCGTGCCGAGTGCAATGAGACCGAGCACAGAGGCGGACGACGACGCCTTGGCGCGCTTGGCGCTCTTCTTGAGCAGCGGCGAGGTCAGCGTCCACGCAATCGACGTGTACTTGTAGCTCAAGTGGTCGCGCTCTTTCAAGTCATGCTGCAGCACGCCCGAGCTCTGTTTGTATTGTGTGCATGAGCAAGAGAGTGTCAGTACACGGGTACATCGACACAGGAGCAGGAGCAGCCGAAGCGCTCATGATAACAGCATGGAGGACGCACCACGTCCCAGACTTTGAGGCGGTTGTCCTCGGACACGGCCGCAAAGTATTCCTGCGAAGGCGCAAAGAGCTGGAGCATGGTCGTCGCGGCGGGCGGCGGCAGGAGGTCTCGAGCGCTCGAGCGATCGATCGAATGAGTCGTCGAAACGGTGTCGGCTGCGTGTGCGACGCCACCACCAGTCGAGGTAAGCTCACTGGCGCAGAGCGACCCCAATGCCCGGGTTTTTGTCACTATCTATTTCGTTGACGTGTGCAGCTGAACTTGAATTGACTATAAAAATACGACCAAATGCAGCGCCAATCATTTCGATTCAGCCGCTGTCTGCGACGTGTGAGCGCGCATACGCCTTGAGCAGCTCTTCGAGCACGACCTCATTCTCGTCATGGCTCTCGCTGCTGGTGCGACTCGCTGCGACTGCAGCTGCTGCAGCGAGTGTCTGTGGCGTTTCGCAACGATCAGGTCTCGTTGGTGCATGCACACTGCCAAGCAGCGCTTCACCTGCGCTACTTCGGCGCTTTCGTGCGCTCTCATCGCTTGCAACATCTTGGCAAGTGCTGCTGCTACTGACTGTGCTTGGCGACGACGGTACGCTCGGACGGCGCGTCGTGAGCGCCAGTGGACTCTCTGGCGGTCGCTTTGCAGTCATGACAAAACGCCGTTGCGGTGCCTGCACACGGTGCTGCTGCTGGTGATGGTGCTCAGGATACGCGCGCGTTGGCACAATGGCTTTCGTGGGCGTGAACGACGTCGCTCGGAACCCGCCGCCAACGCGCTTGATCGACACTGGTCGCTTTGGTCGATGATACGACTGCGTAGGCGACACGTGCGCTCTGTGTGGCACCTTTAGATCGACTGCAGCAGCTGGGGATGGTACGATCAGCAGCAGTGGTGATGGCGACGCCTCACTGCTGCCATTATCACCGTCTTCCTCATCTTCGTCATCCGAGAACAGCAGATCCAAACTGATGTGTCGAGCCAGCTCTGGCGACGGAGCACGCTTGAGTGGCGACGCTGGTAACTCTACTGCCGCTGCAACAAGTGTGTCGCTAGATGCTCTGCAACCGTCAACTGGTGCGCGACGAGGCGACTCAAGCGCATGAAGCTTGTGGTGCCGCGCGAGTGCGAGCCGCTTACGCGTCTGGCGCTGCAGCACTGTTGCCGCCGCCATCTGCCGCTCCTTTTGCTGCTCGAGCGCTCGTCGCGCACGCTGCTTGCGCATGAGGAAGCTCTTGGACGAACGCTGCAGTGTCCGTGCAGCGCACTCGCGCCTCTGATGCGCCAAGCAAGCATCACGCTCGTTGCGTGCGAGCATGCCACGCACATAGCACTGGATCACCGATGCTGCGGCGTCTTCGCGCTGCCGCTGCTCGCGCTTCTTCATTGACTGATGGTGCAGCCAGAGCTTGCGCTGCCGTGCTACTTCGCGCTCGTGGCGGCGATGCTGGCGCCGCTCCGTATCGTCGCGGATCTCTTGCTCGCGCGCTCGGAGCTTTGCGAGTCGGTCCTCGACGATCCGCGCGCGCTTGCTCGTGCGCTCGAGCACGCGCGCGTAGTTCTCCATCGACGAGCTCTCGAACGGGATGCCAAGAAAGTGCTCTGTGAACTTGCCGCAGCGCGGTCGATGGAACATGTGCATCGTGCGGTACGCGTCGATCTGCACGCCGACGTTGCCAGGCCGCGCACATAAGAACGGGAGCTTGATCTTCCTGGACGCGTCTGCACTGTTGGCGCCAACTGATGCACGCGCAGGAGCGCGCACTTCTTCGCTGTCCATCGCTCTATCACGTGTGGCATCACGCCTCGCGTGTCAACGCAATGCCTCAGCAGTACGTACGTACGACACCTCCTTCCACTCCAGTCAGCCATGAGCCCGAAGAGGCGCCGTCTATTCTTAGCTCACTGTTCTATTCCGAGCACGTCAGGTCACGCGCGACTCGACTCGACTCGACTGCTGCTTCAGACGCATCACCATCGTCGGAGTCGTCGTCGTCACTGGACGAGTCCTCCTCTTCGCTGTCGCTGCTCTCGTCTTTGTCTGATGAAGACGATGACGCGTCGTCGTTGTCTGCGTCGTCGTCTGCTTCCAACAGTCTCCGCTCCATGTCGTCGAGTGCCCAGCCTGTTGCGGCTTTCGTGAACGCGTTGACGTGAACTGCGAGACGCTCGCCGAGCTCCACGAGCGTGAGGTCGTCGACTGACTGGATCCAGACGCAGTAGTCCTGGACGTAGAGCGTATTGAGGAGGTACTGCGTCTCAGACTTCTCAACGATGCGGTAGAGCGCAAGGAGCGCGCGGAGCACAACGCGCTTGCCGCGCACGAGGATCGCGACGGTCTCACGCAGCACGTGCATCGCCAAGTCGTACTGGCGCAAAAACGGGAACGCGAGGATGCGGCGCACGCCCGAGCGCACGACTGCTGCGAGGTCGCCAGTCGTGTCGAGCCACGCGAGCGTCGGACTCACGATACTCGCAGTCCACGTCGACTCAATGCCGCTGTCGCCCTGCGTCGTCACGTGGTCGTACACAAAGCCAATGAGGATGTCGACGAGACCGCCAAAGAGCGCCGGCTCTTGCTCGCGCGCAATGAGGAACTCTTTGTGCGGCAGACGCAGCAGCAGCTCTCGATCGGCGTCAGAGAACACGTATGTTGGTGGCGAAGGTGCTGGCGGCGCTGGCGATGCAGCGGCGCTGTCGAGCGTCAAGATGCGCAGCGACTCAGAGATCTGGGACTCGGACGAGCTTGGCGCCGTTGCTGGTGGTGCGACTTCCATGATCAATGGACGCGTCTTGACTGGCGCTGGTGTTGGTGCTGGTGCTGGTGCTGGCTGCACAACAGCGTACTGGCGCCAGAACGGCTCGTACTCGATCGCGAGCTGGTAGTACGGGTCGTCGTCTTTGTTGAGAAAGTCGAGACAGTAGCGCTCGACGTCAAACTGCGCGTCCTCGGCGGCTTCGCGGAGCACGCGGCGCTGCAGCGCGGGCGTGTGCTCCGGGTCTGGGAGCGACAGGATCTCGGACACTTCGCCGTGCCAGACGCGAAAGAAGTCCGAGTACGCGTTGTTGAAGCCATAGGACGGCGCGAGGTTCGTGATGCGGACGCTTTCAGCAGACGCCGCGTCGTCGTCCTTTGCGATACGCGCTTCGAGATCGAGCAGCGACGCGCTCGCTGCGCCAATCGCAGGAACACTCGTGCGCAGTGGCTCGTGCGCGTTACGATCGTCGCTCTCGTTCTCAGCTTCAGTCGCAGTCTCACGCGACTCGAGCACTTCGATCAGCGGTGCAGCGCTGCAGGACGCACATGTACATGAAGAAGTAGCTCGATCGAGTGAGCGCAGGTTTCACGAGATACTAGAGCGCATGCGAGAAGAGAGAGACAAGATAGACGTACGGCTTGCGCTGCTGCAGTGTGACGTCGATCTTCGGCTCTTTCGGCTGCAAAAGCTTCGTGAGCATGTCGAGATCTTCAAAGTGCTGTCCCGGTTCTTTCTTGAACAGGTGCACGACGATCGTGCCATGGTCCTGCACGCCCAGTGCACGTGAGCGTGCGTGAGTGAGTGGCTGATAGAGATTGATAGGTGATGGTGCGTACGGACCTTGTTTGGGTCGTAGACTGCTTTGGCGAGCTCGTCGTCGACGACTTCGTGTGGGAACTGGAGCTTGAGCAAGTACGGCTTGCAGTAGAACGTAAAGTGCGTGCCGTCGACGTAGAACTCCATCTCGGACACGCGCACGTACGGCACGTGCACGTGCACGAAGACCCACGCAGCGTCCTGCGTGACGTGGAAGCGCGGGATCGTCGGCATCGCCCTCTTGCCCTTGCTCTTGTTATCGAGAGGCTTGTGCAGCTCTTGGCGTCACTGGTGCTTGTCACGTGAAACAATAATTATAGATCAATCATAGTAAATCAAGCTCAAATGTTATTATTGTATTTGAGCATTTTTATGCAATAATATATTATGACAATACAATTTGACAATACACAATGGACTGTATTGTTATGCAGTCTTGCGAAGCGATGGCAAAAGCCGAAGGTGCTCGAGGTCAAGCCCCCAGAGCTCTTGGACGTACTTGGCGTAGTGCAGCTCCCCGACACGACAGTCGCGTCGCTTCAAACCAGCCGCTTCACCATCTACAATCACAGCCAGTGAAGAACATTTCGTTGCGACTGCGGTATGGAATGTTCATCCTAGTGATGCGATTGTCGTTGACGACGCTTTTGTAAGTCGTGTTATGTGTCGTGCGCCACGGTCTCGCCGGTGAGTCCTGGATAGCGTCGCTCACGACTGGCACCGCGCTCGTCGAATGCGCTTTGTTTGACGAAGTCGTGTTCTTCTTCTGCAGCAGCGCCGCAGCGCAAGTGTGTAAGCGATCGCGTCATCGACATTCTCGAGTCGCTTGCGCTCGTCAATCAAATGGCAGCGGATCCTGGACCAAGTAAACGCACCGCATCACAGCTCGACTGTCAACTCGCTCATGAAGAAGATAAGCAATGTGTGGGACCTCGCGATGCTTTTCGTGGTGCTCTACTTCAGCGTCTCGGTGTCGTATAAAGGCTACTTTGTCGCGGACTTGGTCGAGCTCAGCCTCTGCGTCGCGCACGTGGTCTGGCGTCGAGTATTTGCTCGCTGTGCTCTGTCTCGTGAACATCGTGTGCAAGGTGCAGCAGTCCAACTTCTTTACCTGCCAGCTGCTTCTGCGCGACCACCGTCGTGCTGAGCGTATCTTGCTCACGCTCAACGTCATGCGACCATGAAGTGCTTGCACACACACGACAGTGGCAAGCGCATAGACAGCAAGTTTGACAACATGAGCGCGGGCAGCCGCCTCGTTGCACTAGCGGTGCGCCTTACGTGATGCAGTCGCTGCACTGTCGGGTGTTGCAAGCTGCTCTTGCGCGCGCCATTCGCCGTCTTGCAATCGTCGATAACAAGTTGAAGTGATCGCCGTGTGAAAACCATTCCATATCATTTCGCGTTTGTAACTTGATAATTGAATACCAGCAAAGAAACAGCGATTGTTCTTTTTGTTCACAATGAGCCTTTCTTATCCGGTCATCCATTTGTGAAAAAATTCGTTGTATCTCGGTCATCGGCTTCCGCGGACGTCACCTCCCCACAAAAAGATCCCGAAGAACTGAGCAAGCACGCGAACGCAGCAACAGCAGCAAGCAACAGCAGTAGCAGCAGTATCGGCCGAGCAGAGCAGTAGACGCGATGACCGCAGCAGCGACGATGACCGCGACGACGACAGCAGCAGCAGCAGCTACTAACGCAGCGCAGAGCGCGGGGCTCACGAGCTACTACCAGCAGAAGATCGAGCACCTCGAGCTCACAGTGCGCGACAAGACGCAGAACCTCCGCCGTCTCCAAGCGCAACGCAATGAGCTCAACTCCAAAGGTACGTGTGCCTGTTTGTACGACAGATCTATCGTGACTGTCTGTCTACATGTCGATACAACTCGAGCCTCATACGCGTATGCGCTCTCTCCTTTACACGACAGTGCGTCTGCTGCGCGAAGAGCTGCAGCTACTGCAGGAGCCGGGGTCGTACGTCGGCGAAGTCGTGAAGCAAATGGGCAAGTCGAAGGTGTTGGTCAAGGTAAACCCCGAGGGGAAGTACGTCGTGGACGTGGACAAGGCGATCGACATCACCAAGTGCACGCCGAACACGCGCGTGGCGCTCCGGAACGACAGCTACGTGCTCCACAAGATCCTCCCGACGAAAGTGGACCCGCTCGTGAGTCTCATGAAGGTCGAGAAGGTCCCCGACTCGACGTACGACATGATCGGCGGTCTCGACAAACAGATTCGCGAGATCAAAGAGGTCATTGAGCTCCCGATCAAGCACCCGGAGCTCTTTGACGCGCTTGGTGTCGCGCAGCCGAAGGGCGTGCTGCTCTACGGACCGCCAGGCACGGGCAAGACGCTCCTTGCGCGCGCTGTCGCGCACCACACGGACTGCACGTTCATCCGCGTCTCGGGCGCCGAGCTCGTGCAAAAGTACATTGGCGAAGGCTCGCGCATGGTGCGTGAGCTGTTTGTAATGGCGCGCGAGGCGTCGCCGTCGATCATCTTTATGGACGAGATCGACTCGATCGGGAGCTCGCGCATGGAGGGCGGCGGCGACTCGGAGGTTCAGCGCACGATGCTCGAGCTGCTGAACCAGCTCGACGGCTTTGAGCCCGCGCAGAACATCAAGGTCATCATGGCAACGAACCGCATCGACATCCTCGACGCGGCGCTCCTGCGTCCTGGTCGCATTGACCGCAAGATCGAGTTCCCAAACCCGACCGAAGCGGTGCGTCCTCGTGTCCTTAGTGCCCTTAGGTTGGCTGGTGTCCTAGCGTCAGGACGGACGGACGGATTGACTGACTGATCCCCTCTCTCTCTTCCTTTTTGGTCGTGACGCTACAGTCGCGCATTGACATCATGCGCATCCACTCGCGCCGCATGAACTTGCTCCGCGGCATCAACCTCAAGGTCATTGCTGAGAAGATGCCGACGTCGTCTGGCGCCGAGTGCAAGGCCGTGTGCACGGAAGCGGGGATGTTTGCGCTCCGCGAGCGCCGGATCCACGTGACGCAAGAGGACTTTGAGATGGCGGTGTCCAAGGTCATGAAGAAGGACTCGGAGCAGAACATGTCGATCAACAAGCTCTGGAAGTAAGCCAGCGCTTTCGCACTCTCGCTCTCTTGAGAGCGGATTGAAGGCGCGAGAGCGAGCGAGCGAACGAGACGACGAGAACCGCGTGGAATGCGATCGATCACGAGTCGCGCTTTGCTTTCGTTTCGTATCCGACGTCTCGCGTCCTCTCTCTATCTGTCTAGGACTCTCGTTGTTCCTCCTACGACTGCGACTGCTGCTGCTTGGGCTCCCAATTGTAGTTCTCAAAGAGCTGGTAGTCGACAGGGATCTTGGTCGGGAACTGGATCATCTTGTCCACAGCCGCGACTGGCATCGACGTGAACTGCTTGTCAAAGTTCGCAAACGCATCTGCGCGCGGCTGCAGCGGCGCGCGCACGTTCCGACTCAGGAGCTGGCTCCAGTCGATGTACTTGGCAAAGAACCCGTGCTCTTTCACGGCGTCGTTCCCTTTCTTGCGCGACCCGAGGCGCTCGACAGGGTCGACTGTCAAGAGCGCCTTGATGAGCGCAACGGCGTCAGGCGAGACATACGCTGGGAACACGAGCGTCCCGGTCATGATGCGCGCGTAGAGCTTTGGGCGGTTGTTCCCGCTGTAGAACGGCGGCTCGCCCGTGAGCAGCTCAAAGAGGAGGCACCCGAGTGCCCAAAAGTCTGCAGCTTTGCCGTACCCGCGGCGTGGCGAGGTCCCAGACGCCTGCTGTTGCGCAGGTGCAAGCTTCTCGCCGAGCGCCAGGACTTCAGGTGCGAGGTACTCGATCGAACCGCAGAACGTCATTGCGAGCGTCCAGTCGTCGACGCCGAGCTTCGACAGCCCAAAGTCTGCGAGTCGCACGTGTCCTTGTTTGTCTAGCAAGATGTTCTCGGGCTTGAGGTCGCGGTAGATGATGTTGTTCCGGTGCAAGTGCTCGAGTGCGAGGAAGACCTCGGCTGCGTAGAACGCTGCTTGGTGCTCAGGGAAGCGTCCGAGCTGCGAGAGGTGGAAGAAGAGCTCGCCACCGGGGCAGTAGTCGAGCACCATGTGCAAGTGGTCGATCGTCTGGAACGACGCGTGGATCTGGATGATGAACGGGTGGTTCCGGCACATCGTGAGCACGGCTTTCTCTGAGAGCGAGTGCTGGATCTGGTTCTGCGTCGCGATCGCCTTCTTGCTCAGCGTCTTGATCGCCACGAGCTGCCCCGTACGCTTGTGCTTTGCAACCATGACGTGCCCAAAGCCGCCGCAGCCGATCATCTTGAGCGGCTCGTACTGCTTGAGGAGGTACCCGCCACTGTAGCTCTCGGCGAGACTGATCGCTTGCACCATCTTGATGTCTTTTGCCTGCGGCTGCTGTGGTGCAGAAGTGGTTGGAGAAGTGGCAGTGGATGCTGTCGCTGCAGCGTGGTCTGCTGAGCGTCGTGCAGGAGACAGTGGCAGCGTTGCGCTCTTGCCACTTGGAGTCGCAGCCGGCACTTTGAACATCGCTGGCGACGCAGGAGCTGCAGCGCTCCGAGACGATGCGCTTGTGAGCTGGCGCGGTGACGCAGCAAGTACAGGTCCACGCACTTGGCTGTCTCCACTCAATGGTGCCATCTTCGGTGTCTTCATGGGCGAGACTGCTGCGAGTGCAAAGCAAACTTGGTCGTTTGGTGGAGGTATGAGAGGAAGGAGGGGCAACGTGCGCGGCGTAATGCCAGCTTCGAGTGCAGCAGGACGCTGGAGCTGACGAGATGGTGATGCGAGCGGTGGGAAGCACTTGGGCGGCCTCGGATTCAGCAGTGGCAGCGGACCGGCATGGATCGGTGCGGGAGGCGGTAGCTGTGGCTGCTTGGACCAGAGCCCCAGTCCTCTGGTGTTAGCACCACTTGCGAGCGCTCCAAGAGTTGGTGGAGGACGCTGCGCAGACAGGAACACTGAACCATGTGGGATCCTGTGCGGAGATGGCGGACGAATCGCCACTGTGTGGTACGCAGAGGGCGTAAGCGACCCAGGCGTGCCCTTGTTCTCCGCCACCCCTGCGCAAATCGCAAGGAACTGCGATGCTCGCTGCTGCTGAAGCTGCTGTTGCTGGAGCACTAAGGGGAACGACACAGCGCGCACTCGTTGACCTCTTGGCACCAGCGTTGATGCATCGAACGCGCTCGATGGTGCAGTGATCGCGAGTTGCTCCGAGAGCGACGACGCCTCTGAGCGCTTGTGCACGAGACGAATCGGCGCAGTGTCGTACTGGACACGGGAGCCTGATGACTCGATCGACGTTGCGAAGCGTATCCGCGAGCCATTCGTACCGCCGATGGTGACAGTGAACTTGATGTCGTTGGGACGGCCACTAGGAGTGCGGCCGTGACGCTGTCGGTCCCAGGACCAGAACGGCGCGATGAAGTGGAAGAGCTTCCGCCCTGAGTTCTCAACAAAGCCCTTGATGCAGAGCTCGTGGCAGAGCTCGACTGCGAGCTCGTACTCGGCAACAATATCGCTGTCCAAGAGCTCGAGGTTGAGTCCGCCACTGTCGGTCGCGAGCGCAGTCGTAGATCGACGGCGGAACGGAATGAGTGTGCGCGTCTGCGCGGCGCTCGTCATAGCGCGCAGCGCTCTCGTTGCAGTGGACGGAACAGGAGCAGGGTCACTCCCGCTGCTGTCGTCGAGGAGCTGGCACTTCTCTGCGTCTCCATCGTCGTCGTCGGTGACATGGTTCGCATCGATGCCGCTGCTGCCATCGCCTCGGTGTCGAACATCGACGCTAGCGCTGCACTGGACGCGCAAGAGCCCCTGACGACCTCCACTCGTCGTTCGACAGATGAAGCTTTTGGTGTCTACGTCGTCGCGCGAACTGCTCGCACCGGACATTGAGCGGCGATCGACGAAGCTGTGACGTCCTGCGCTGGCGTCTCCATCGTGAGGTGGTGTCGAGTCCGATAGCGTTGCTGTCTCCTCAGTAGACAATGCTGCACTGGTTCTTGAGCGCCGCGACCAGAGCATCTTGTTGCTCAGTCCACTGAGCGTAACGAGTCGAGACGGTCGGGTCTTGGCTTTCGGCAGCAGCGCGGATGCAGCTCTGCCACTGCTACTGCTGCTGCTGCTATCACTTGGATCGAAGAACTGCTCGTGTCGATGACGCGCACCAGCACTTTCGAGGACTTGCTCGACCTCGTGCACTTTGGACGCTGGAGCTTTGTGATAGTGCAAGATGATGCTGCCTGGAGTACCAAGAGATAGCGAGAACGTGTCCGTATTGGAGCGTCAGTACTGAAGTCACGTGCAGCGATACCAGGAGCTCTACGATTGCAGCAACACGCACCCCACGGTCGCGCTGGCGTGCGAAGCTCAAAGCAAAAGTTCGA
Organism: Globisporangium rhizosaccharum; assembly: GCA_023333795.1. Classification (NCBI taxonomy): domain Eukaryota; phylum Oomycota; class Peronosporomycetes; order Pythiales; family Pythiaceae; genus Globisporangium; species Globisporangium rhizosaccharum. The sequence continues at coordinate 55,872 of JAASFN010000028.1, forward strand.
CAGCTCTTCTGTCGAGGCGTACGCGTGGACAAAGAACTCGGAGTTGTCCAGTGGAATGACACCGCATGGCTCGGTCGCTGCCGCACTCTGGAAGTAGAACAAGTAGCCTGCATGTACCATATCAGCACCAGCAGGCATACCTGTGAGAACGAGCGATCAAGCGCGCTATGAAGAGAGAGATCGAGCGAGTTGGACAAACCGTCGAGGATCACAAAGATGCGCTTGACGATATGGTTGATCTTCCGCCCGCGCTTCGTCAGGAACGGCTGCGTCGCGAGGTTGACGCCATGAAAGAGCGACGACGTGGTCGAGCCGCTGAAAGAGCGCCTCGCAGTTGCCTCCATCGTCGTCCTGTGTTGGGCGTCCAAGTCCAAGGAGCGGATGGTCGTCGCGCAGTGTCTTCGAGTTGTCTTGTCATGATGCCCATCAAGTTGCCTCGCAACTTTGTCGAGTCGAGCAGATAAGATAGAAATCAAGATAAATTAAGAATTATCTTGGGTTTTGTATGGAGGTGATATTGCATACAAACATCAAGTCACACTAAGTTTAGCACGATGTGCAATGAGATGACGCGATGTGCGTGGCGCACACTTTGCTACAAGCACTCCAAGTCCTTTGTCGTAGAGCTCCATTTGCCCAAACAAGCTGCATGAACATCCAACGCCATCAAGCGCAGCATGCTCACGTGAAGCACAGCTTGGCGGCGAGCTCTTTTCAAGTCGAACTTGATAAGCAAGAATTTCGATGCTTTCAACGAATCTTTGTGTGCTCGACATTTACACTATATATTTGTATGTAAAAATCCATTTTCTGGCATTTCGATGGCGAAACCGAGACTCCTTCAAGCTCGAGCACATAAACCGTGAACAGCAGCCGCAGCAGGAAGCGACGACCGCAAGCAAGAGCAAGCAGAAGCAGAGATCGACAGCAGCCGCAGCAGCGCTCGCAGCGATGGATTTTTACCACGTGGATGAGGAGACGCCGCTCATGCACTTGCCAGTGTCGCCAAAGAGTGACACGGACGCAGGGCACTCGCCGACGTTCTACTCGTCCGCGTCGTCGACGCAGTCGCACTCGTTCGGGACGTCGTCGTCGCGCGGGAACCAGACGACCGAGTTCCAGCTGAGCGTCGACAAGGTCTCGTTCATCTACAGCCCCAAGGCGTCGCACCAGAACGGCGGCTACAGCACGTTCCACAGCCCAACGCCAGTCTGTGACGACGAGCTCTCGATCCTCGACCCGTACTTTGACGTGACCAAGTCGCGCTTGCGCACTGCGTACGACGAAGCGCAGCCTGACGGTACGTACCTCTTCCTTTCTCACTATCACTACCTCCTATTGGGATGCCTCAAAGACTGAGCGGTCGTGCCTGTATCTGCTCTAGAGCATGACTACCTTTCGTACAGCGGCTTCCGCGTGGCGCTCGAGGGCATGGGCATCCAGTGCAAAGACGACGCGGCGTTCCTCAAGCTCGTCGCGAGCATCGACCGTGACGGCCAGCAGCGCGTGTCGTTCGCGCAGTTTGACGCCGCAGTGCACAAGCTCAAGCTCGTGCACTTGTTTGACGACAGCACGGTCCGGCGCATGGTCCCGCACGGGTACGTCTCGGCGACAATGACCGTCTCGGACTTCTCGAGCACGCGCTTGCAGCAGTTTGTCGTGAAGCAGCACGAGCTGTCGGCGTACTTCACGTGCAAGCGGCCGCCGTGGGTGTCGGTGCGCTGGATCAACATGAACGGCCGCGACAGTCTCAATCTCAAGCGCCTCGCGATCAAGTACCGACTCCACCCACTCGCGATCGAAGACACGCTCGAGATGCACGAGCGCCCCAAGTTTGACCGGTACGAAGGCCACCTCTTCCTCGTCTTCCCTGTCCTACGCATGGAGGTGCTGCAGGATAAAGCGTTCCCAGCCGCGAAGAAGCGCACGCGCACGCGCTCAGTCACGAACTTGCTCAAGCTCGACGCAAACGGCAGTGGCGCAGGGTCGTTCCGCAAAGGCAATGGCAGTGGCACGAGCGCAGACACCGACTGCGACGCGTCGGACGACCCGTTCAAGCTCTGGATCGAGCACGTCGCGATCTTCATTGTCGGCGACAATACGGTCATCACTGTGAAAGACGGCGATTTGAGCAACACGTGGCAAGAGCTGAACCGGCGCCTGAACATTCCGTACTCGAAGCTCCGGCATAACGACGCCAAGTTCCTCGTCTACGCGGTCTTGGACGTGATCGTTGACCAAGTCACGAACGTCATTGACTCGATCACGGAGAGCCTCATGGAGCTCGAAGACGAGCTCGAGCAGTGCAAGCGCCACTTTGACATTAGCCGCCTCCGCTTCCTCAAGAACGAGCTCTTTCGGCTCCCGCGCTTGCTCAAACCGGCGCGCGAAGTGCTCAAGAACTTGATCGAGAGCCGCGACTTTGACGACGCCGTGACTGCGTACGTGCGTGACGTGCACGACCACGTCGTCCAGGTGCTCGACGACATTGAGCTCCAGCTCCAGATGTGTCGCCTCTTGACCGAAGACTACCGCGACGCAAAGGCGAACCAGATGAACCAAGTGATCTACTCGCTCACGATCGTCACGACCGTGTTCCTCCCAGCGCAGTTCCTCACCGGCGTCTACGGCATGAACTTTGACAACATGCCAGAGCTCCACGAGCGCTACGGCTACGCCATGTTCTGGCTCCTCGTGCTCCTCATCGCAGCCGGACTGCAGTACTACTTTCGCCACAAGAAGTGGATCTGACAGCCAGCCTGAGCGATAGACAGACAACGATACACGTAGTAGACACTTGGACATACGCATCCGAAGACTGACTGACAGTGGTCGTGGTCGTACTGGGTGCAAAACTCGTGACGCGATGCGGCTGACTGCATGTGGATGGCGCTCCTACTCACTCGTTCGCTCTTTCACTGCAGGAGCTGGAGGAACGCGCGCTTCTCCTGCGAATCGCGATGCAGCGCTCTGGACAAGCGGGTGCGTGATGTGATGTGATGTGATGTGATGTGATGTGTGAGTTGCGGCCACGACCTCATCATCATGTCTAGTGAACAGAGCGAGCGTCCGTACCTCACGACCTGCGCGAGCTCGCGTGGCGAGAGCACTGCCAGGTTGCCTGCGTGGAACTGGTCACGGACAGTCGCTAGTGGCTCAGTCTGTCGAATCGATCGCCAGCAGTAGGAGCAGGAACATCGTCCCATACGTGTGAGCACCACCTCAAGCAGCAGCCACACCAGAGCCATCATCGCATCGTCCACTGTCGTACCAAGAGCGTCGCGAGCTTCCGCAGCTTTGCGAGGCTCGGGACGTGCTTGTCCGCTTGTCCTGGTGAGTCAAAGAGGCGCTCGCACTGCGTTTCACACACGAGCACCAGGTCCAAGACACCCACACACAAGCAGTCAGACCAGGTCCGTGGTGAGCGAGCGTCCCAGTCGCACGCATCCACCACGCGCTGTACCTCGAGCAGGAGCAGCACCAAGTGGTGCAGCTGGGCGCCAGCATTCGCTGAGAGCTTCTGCAAGAGATATCGCAAGGACATCAGAGCGCCAGAGTCAGCACGTGCGTCCAGTCCATCCCTCGCCTATGTACACACAGAGAGAGCGCGAGACGGTGTGACAACGTACTGGAGCAGCAACGATGCGCTCGACAAAGCCTCGAGCGAGTGGAAGCACGATCGTCCCTGTGATCTTGCGGTAGACGGCAGCAGGGAGCCCTTCGCGCCAGGACGCACTCGTGTGAGTGAGGCGGTAGAGCGCGCTCTTGATAAAGTCCTCAATGCGGCTCATCGCTGCGTCCGAGTCGACGTCACTGAACGCCTGCGCTCGCATCCGGTCCATCCATCCAAACATCAACGACACAGTGTGAGCAGCCGACCATCCGAGCCATCCTCACCCTAGCGCTTCACGCGACGCACCGGCAGCGCCGCGACGCCAGCCGCGAGTTCGTCTGCTTGCGCTCTCGCAAACGTCACGAGCGCCTTCTCGCCCGCTTCTCGAAACGCCGGGACCATGTCGACCATCGTCGCTATGCGGCTCAGCGGCGCTGGCAGCCGAGGCTTGTACTGGTGGCCGATCGTGAGCATGTGGTACGCGACGTAGAGGCAGTCGTTGTGGAAGAGCATGCACGCGCGCGCGTCGTTCGCAATGTCGCTCACGTACAGCGTCGGCACGACGGCGCGGAAGAGGAAGAGCAGGTCGCGGCTCGTCTGGAACAACAGCCGCGCGCACGTGGGCTCCGCAGTGCACGCTTCGAGCAGCGTCTGGTGCGCGAGCTCCACGATGTCGTGCACACTGGTCGAGACGCGGTAGTTGGGCACGTGGAACGCGCCGCTCTCGACATCGTCGCCGCCACTGAGTACTGCGGCGCCGACTGCGCCGTTTGCCGCGCTCCCTTTGCTCTTCTTGCTCGAGCCCACGGAGGCGTCCAAGTTGCACCGCTCAGTCGATCCTGTGATCTTGACCGAGTCGTTGTAGCCGCGACGCATGAGGTCGCGTCCTTGGCTCAAGATCTTCTGCCGACGCTTCGTAGCGTAGAGTCTGCGCTCACATCAGACAGAGGTATCGACAGTGAGTGAGCTGCAGAGCTTGAGGACTGACAGGCGCCTCAGTGAGAGCGCCAGCCAGACACACGCAGCCATGCGAGCGAAGACGCACTCGTGTAGCTGCTGGACAAAGCCTCGGAGCTGACTGTCGGCACACGCAGCAAAGCCGATCGCCAGGAGTTTGTCTTCGAGCTCTCGCACCTGCACGACAGGTCGTCAGGAGCCAGCGTCAGTCGTCAGTCCTCATACTCAAGACACACACCACTCTCCCAGTCACTCTGCTATGTCCACACGCCACCAGTGACGTACTCCGATCGCAAGCGCTTCGCGATACGAGCCGAGCGCCGTTGCGTCCTGCGGGATCTTCTCCTGGAGCAAGCGCATGAGCTGCGCTTCGAGGTTCCCTGGGATCTTCCAGAGGCACTCGCCGAGGCGCGTCATGAGCGCCGTGTCGCTCAGCAGCACCTCGGCATGGACAAAGTAGAGGATGCTCACGACGCTGCTGCACTTCTGCTCCACGTGCGCGACTTCGCTCGCCTTCTTATCGCCACTGCCATTGCCGTCGCGCACGAGCTTGAGCACTGCGCTCGTCGCGTCGCGCGAGACCAAAGTCGACGCATTCGCTGTGTGCAGCGCTGGCTTGATGAGGTGCTGCGCCAGCGCCTTGGCCAACTCTGTCAGCTTGGCGTCGAGCTCGCCCATGACCGCACTCGCGTCCCAGAACTCGCGCAGCAGGTCCTCGCGACTTGAAGGAGACGCGCCACTTGTGCGCGAGACCTTGAGCGCGCCGTCCTTCCAGAGCACGGTCGTCGCGTAGATCTGCTTGAGCGCGCGCGTGAGCTGCGTCTGCTTCTTCAGGACCTGCAGCGCCATCGTCTTGCAGATGCTCGCGGAGCTCGAGCAGCTGTCCTGACTGCTATCAGCACTCGTGTCTCGGCCAGTGAGCGCAGTCAGCAGGCGCTGCGCGTCCTGCACGGCACGCGCCGCTTTCACGAACTGCGCCTCGTCCAAGAAGCCGTCGATGGCGCTCAGTAGCCGGTCGATCGCTGTGAGCTGCTCAATGAGTGCGATCGTCTCTTTCGACTGCGCCATCTGCCGCTTGAGGCGCTCGCGCTGTGTGAAAGAGCGCACAAGCTGCGCATGAGGTGCCGCGCCGCTAAGCTGCAGCTGCTCGACAGTGCTCACGAGTGCGCTATTGAGGCGCTCAATGCGCGCTTCGAGGTCCGACTGAGGCGCTGCTGCTGCTGCGTTCGCAAACTGCGAGTCGAACCTGTGGTGATGGTGGCGACTTACCGCCCACTTTGCTGCGACTGTGATCGCATCGTCGACCGAGATGCCCGAGGCGTTGGAGTAGAACGCGCGCAATGCTTCAATCACTTCGCACCGCACCTGCACGATCTCGCTGTGCGTCTCCTCGAGTTTCCTGTCATTTGCATCGCAGCAGCACCAGCGCGCTCGTTAGTGCTGTGATGCCGGAGCGTGTGTAAGCGCCATACACACTGCGCGAGACTCACTGCGCGAGCACATCAGCTGCTGGTGTCGTCATGTCTGTTGCTCAGTTGCTTCTGCGAGCTTTGTGCTTCGAGAGCGACAATCGCATTTATGCGAATACATGAATGTCATATGAACCACGTGAAATACCATTACGCACTTAAACGGATGCTCACAGTACACGCTCCTTCCATTTTGCCTGCGAGAATGCTCGGCACACGAGCTCCGGCACACGCGCACGTGAAGTAATGTTGACAGCATCAATATTGAAGGTGCAACGGTGCGGCAAGCTCCCTGTCGAGCGTTTGTATCCCTTCCGTTGAAGAAACCAGTGCGCGGCTCATTAGGTCGCTGAGAGTTAGGCAGTGAGCGAGCGAAGTTAGGACCTGCTAATACAATACACTTAGTTGAGAAAATGTGGCAAAACTGCAGGAACAATTGTCGTACTATGCGCAGGCGCTCCGACGTGTACTAATCACTCACTTGTGCGTCTGGATTGGTTCACCGGTGGGTTTGGGGGTGTCGTCCTCAGTACGCGTCGCTGGACGCGCGTGCCTCACGGTGATACTTCGATCCGCTTTGGCGAGGGGTACTTCTGGTCACGAGGTCGGAAGGCTCGGTGGTCGAGCCGCGCAGTCGCGCAATGGTAGGTCGCTTCGGGCTTCGGCTTCAGCTTCGGATCGCTTCGCGTGCGATCGGTCGGAACCACAAAATTGGCGCGGGAGCGGCGATTGACCTACATGAGTTGCGCCAAATTCAATCAGTTTGTCGCGGACACGTGGTGCCTTCTTTGCTGATCTTCACCATTCTTCGCCATTCCTAACAAACACCGTCCTTGCCAAGTGCCGATTGCTACGAACAGTAACAACAAACCGAGCACTGCAAGTATGCAGTCACTGCATACTTGCAGTGATGGCGAGACGACGACTAGCTGGAGCGTGCGCACGGCGCCTGAGATCGAGACAACGGCCGCTACGGCGTGCGCAGTCACTGTAGCGCGTGATGGTGCTGCTACTGCCGGTGCAAACGCATAGGATGCGCAGTGTTTGGCACCTCAGACTCGTTCGGCGCTCTTGTTTTGCACGTACAGTTGGTGCCGATAAGTCGAGTACTGACCAGTAGGGCACCGATCACTTTGGCATAGTCGTGCTCATTTCGTATCTCGCTGTCGCCTGACAGCACCAACTCCGTGTGCTTGTAGATCACTCGCTTGCTTCGGCGTTTCCACGGCGTCGGGCAGATCCTGTCGCGTGTTCATCGCGCTCGACAGCGAAGGCAGCGCATTTGACGCTTCCGCCTTAGCTCTCCCTGTCCGATGTTGTATCTGACAACATGTTACGAATATCAACTTGTAATGTGACGAAGTGCTCATCGGAAAAAGCGGCACGAGCAGCGGCACCATGTGCGCAGCAGACTGCTGCTCGACGGCGATGCCCGGTCGCCCCACGCAAGGCCAGCGCCAGTGCTAGTGAAGCTACTACCGCGAGCTCGCCGTGCCATAATGCACGCCAGCCGCCCCTTCCCAGTATCGCGCGGGCTCTTGGTCTCCCGTTGCAGCTGACCTGCTGTTCCAGCAGCAGTCGTATATGTCTGTACCAGTCTTAGTGGCACATTAGGTAGCTAGATGCATGCTCATTTAGGTCCGCAGTACACTTAGTAGGAAGGGCTACGGTATTTCCGTATTTAGACGAGTATTTACGGTATTAATGTATTTAGTCGGGTACTTACGGTATCTCCGTACTTAGTCGGGTACTTATGGTACCACC
>JAASFN010000029.1:0-63424 GCA_023333795.1 Globisporangium rhizosaccharum
CAAGCAGATGTGGATGTGTACATGCTTGGATATGTGAGATACAGCGAGTTGCAAGGCAATCCGTTCGACGCTGCATTCGACAGTGGCGGAAGCGTACTGCCTGCCGCAGTGCAAGCGCTCGGTCGCAATGGCCGCTGCCACTTGATCGCTTAACACAAGTGTAGCCATTTCAGCAGCACCTATTCGCTGTAAAGCATGCGAGTGCATACAAATTGGAAGTAAAATTGCACACTGCAGTCGAATGAAGTGGGCCACCTCACATTTTGAGGTGCTGGCTGGCTGACATCGACCAAGCAAACTCCGACCTCGACACAACAGTCGAGACGCCATGAGCGAGCTGTACAAGGAGGCAGCGCAGCTGCTCGAGAAGCTCGAGAAGCGTCAGGGCGGACTCAAGTCGCTCGCGTACGCTGACAATGTCGCGCACAAGCGCAGCTCGTTTGCGCTCGTATGCGAGACGCTGCGGTACAAGCCGCTGCTGCGGCAGCTCCTCGCCGCCGTGCCTCAGTTCAAGTTCCAGAAGAAGCTCCAGAGCAGCACAGCGCTGCTCTACGTCTCGCTCTATGACCTGCTCTTTGGACGCGGCAAGATCCAGGGCGGCGGCCACCTCAAGAAAGAGCTCATGCAGTTCCACAACGCGTTCAAGACGGCGCTCGTGCGGCTCAAAATCAAAGCCAAAGTCGCAAGCAACGACGAGCTCTTGCCGGAAGAGAACCGCAAGCGCGATCTCGCCCTCCCGCGCTACGTGCGCATCAACACGCTCACGATCTCACCTGACGAGACACAGGCGTTCATCGATGCGTTCAGTGCGCAGCGCGACGCGCACGTCAAGGACTTGCTCGTACTGCCACACGGCACCGAGCTGCACGAGAACGCACTCGCTACTGCCGGGAAGCTCGTGCTCCAGGACAAAGCGAGTTGCTTCCCTGCCTACATCCTCCATGGCGAGCACACAGACGCTGTGGGGATGGAAGGCGACGTGATCGACGCGTGCGCTGCGCCAGGGAACAAGACGTGCCATGTCGCCATGCTCTTGCACCAGCAGCCAGAGCGCTACAGCCACTGCAAGGTCTTTGCGTTTGACCGGTCACCAAAGCGCCTCGAGCTACTCAAGCGCCGCATGAAGATCGTTGGCGCAGACAGAATCGTCGAGCCGCGGCTCCAGAGCTTCCTCGAGATCGACGTCCACGACACGACGTACGCGAACGTCCGGAGCATCCTCCTCGATCCGTCCTGCTCGGGCTCGGGCATGACGAACCGCTTCGACCACTTGCTCGACATTGCCAGTGGTCATGACGAAGCCCTTGAGCATGACACTGTCGTCGATGGCAGTGGCGAGAGTGGCGAAGGCGAGATGACTGCGCGCGTCCAGGCGCTCGCAGACTTTCAGCTCGAAGCGCTCGTGAAGGCGTTCTCGTTCCCGCAGGTCCAGCGCATTACGTACTCGACGTGCTCGATCTTCCAGAAAGAGAACGAAGAGGTTGTGCGCGCCGCGCTTGCGTCTGAGCAGAACCGCAACGACCCGCATCCGTTTGTGCTCGCGCCGTGTCTCCCGACGTGGCCGCGCCGCGGTATGCAGATCGACGGACTCACGCCTGAGCAAACACAGGCGCTCGTGCGCGCTGATGGTCTCGAAGACTCGACAAACGGCTTCTTTGTCGCGTACTTTGTCCGGAGCTCGCCGTCGTCGCTACCAGCAGCGACGACCGCCAGCGCCACGAAGAAGACAAAGACGCCAGCAGCAGCTCCTGCTGCTGTGAAGCAGAGGGATGACACAGCTGACGACAGTGCGACTGCAGACGCCGATGGCAACGCGTGCGACGGAAGCAAGAAGCGCAAGCAGCTCTCAGAGGCGCAGAAGGAGAGTCGCAAGCGCCGCAAGCGCGAGAAGCGCAAACAGCACAAGAGTGGCGCTACTGCTACTCCGTCCACAGCACCAGCAGACAAGTGATCCACTACGTCGATACTACACACTCTGACTCCTTGGTTCATTCACTCACACTCAGACACACGCTGTCGCTCGTTCTGCTTACTCGAGATGCGGCAAGAGCGCCTGTCGCGTTGGCTGTGGCGATCGCTCAGGGCTCGTCTTCTGGTCATTGTGCTCGTCCTCAAAGATCGCGTGATAGCGCGTCTGGAAGTACGCGAGCTGGTGCCGCGCCTTATGCTGCTCGATCTCGATGAGCTTTCGGTTGCTCTGCGCTGCGACGCGCTCGTACGACTGCTTGGCCGTGTGTGCGAGCGATTGCTTGCCGCGGATCACAGCAGCCGTGCGCTCGACGACCTCTCGTTTCTTCTTGAGCCACTCGGCTGGCGTTGACTCGAGCAGTTCGCGCACCACGAGCTGCGAGGACGATGATGATGAACCAGTGCCAGTGCCTGCAGCAGTCGTTTTCCCAGGACTCGTCTTACTAGGTGATGCTCCCGCTCGAATGCGCTTTGCCTGACGCAGGAGCCGCACTTGCCAGGACGCTGCTGATGCGTGCGTCTTGCCTCGCTGCCGCAGCGTCTGGGCAATGTCGTGCACTCCAGTCGCACTAGTTGAAGACGTGAGCGACGAGCTTCGCTTGGCATAGTCGCGCAGGATACCGCGGTGATGTCGTGCACTGTCGCTCTCGAGCACAAAGTGGTTCAGTGAGAGGTACACGCTCGCGCAGTTGAGCAGCAAGCGAGTCTCTTCACTTGCGTCCTCTACGTTCGCTTCCTTGTGTCCACTTGTAGCGGACAAAGACGCTGCCGTGCGCACTGACGGCGCGTGGGAGTTGAGTGTGAATCGCCAGCGCGCGAGATGCATCGCGCTCTCGTTCGTCTCGATCGTGTACTCGCGCGTGGCACTGTCGTCGCCATAATACTCGATACTCGGGACTGTGGCTTTGATTGCAACGAGGCGAAACGTGTCGTGGCTCTGATTGTTGTTGTGGTGGTTCTTGAGTGGCGAGGACGATGCTGTCGGCGGTGGAAGGACGTAGCTCAATGCCGCACCACGTGTGTGCGCTTTGCTCGACTGCATCGTGGCAGTGGTCGTATCGTTGCTCTCGTCGTCAGGCGGGTCCTCGATCGAGCCTGCACAGCCCAAGTAGTAGTGCGTCTCACTGAGCAAGTGACTCACATCGCTCTCGTCGTCCTCATCCTCGTCATCTTCGCTCTTCGGCTCGTCGCACTGCTGTCTGCTACCGTGTGTGTAGACTGCAGATGCATGTGCGCGACGGCGAATGAGCGAAGCGTCTACGCGAAGCCAGAACTCGTCGTCAGCAGCGACAGGACTCTGTCGACTTGGGTTCCGAAAGTCCACCTGACATGGACAGATTGCACACTGTCAGTCGATTACCGAGACGCACTTGTGCGAGGCATGTGGTGGTGTCCTTAACACGACAAGCACACAAGCGAGTCGCACGTACGATTGTGAACATCATGTGTGGTCCAGTCGAGAGCGTCGTAGCAGCACATGCACGGCCGTCGCTGCCGATGCTCAGTGGCAAGTCAGACGCTTCCGAGATGAAGCAGATCTGGTCGCCAAAGTGAATAGGCGTCCGCGTCGTCGCATTGCTCTCGTCTGCACCGATCGCTCTGTGGCGCACGAGCCCAACGTTGCATCAGTGAAGCGCTCAGTGTCGTCGCGCCACACACCAGAACGCAAGCATACACACCTGTGTGCACGTCGGCGATCGTGCTCGTCGCTCGTGCGCTTGAAGTCGAGGAACGCAAAGTGCGGGTTCTTGGTCTGTGCGAGGTCCTGTGCATTCGGAAGCGGCGCTGGTGCGTCCTTCTTCTGTCCAAGTGTCCCGAGAAGCGCCTTCTTGCCTTTCATCGCTGCGAGCGCGCTCACCAAGCCAACGGCTGCCGTGGACTGCTGTGACAGCTGTGGGATCATCACGAGTTGCGCCATCTTCTTTGTGGACTTGGAGATCGCTTTGCGTCGATCGTTCTGGTGCAGCGTCTCGACGCGGACGCTCTTGCTGTTTGTGTACTCGCGAAACTTGGCGGCTGAGACGCTGCTGTCGACCATGGATGTGTGCCGATCCAGACTGCTGTTGGCAGTCATAGCAAGCGTCTTGATCGCACTCTGAGAGCTATGAGAAGCAGGTGCGAGTTCCAGGACGCCTCGCTTGCGCAGGTGCTTGCGCATCGCGCTGGCGTCGCTCTGAGGTTCGCTGCTCTTGGTTGCTGCATCAACCTGCCGCCGAGCTGCGTACACGAGTGTCATTGCTGGTGCAAGGAGTGGGAGCGCACTCTCACTTGCGCTCTTCTTATCATGCTCTCGGTGCTTGTGCGCATGCTCACGATGTTGTCGCGATACTGGCGAGTGGTGCTGTGGCAGTGCATCGCTGCGGTGGTGCTCGAGCACTTGCACGAGGCTCTGTCCAGCGCGCACTTGCACGACGCGCTCGCGGCTCTCGTCAATGAGTCCGTGGATGAAGTGCTTCTGCGCACCGGTGCCGCTAGTCACTGCCAGAGCCGTCATCACGACGCAATGAGCGCTGTCGCGCTCTCACTGTGACTGACAGGCAAAGCGACTCAAGGTCTATAAATAGCCCGTTGATGCGCATCAAAAGATCGCGACGTTTGATTGGCAACGCCAAGTGATTGGCATGCGAGCAGCTCACTGAAGGACCAAGTGAGACCATGACGAGACGATCCAAGACAGAGAAAGTGAGAGAGAAGAGACAAAAGGATTGAGCGCGAGCAGAGGATGGACTTCAAAACGAGAGATGACATCCATGGGCTGCTGCTCGTGCTACTTAACAAAATGGAATCAAGAGAGAGGGGGAGCGAGCGAGCGACACACACAATGTGCGAGCACTTAGACCGAGCCTTCAACGACACCGGCCGCAGCTGGCGACGCCTCCTCTTCGGCAGTCTGCTTCTCAGCGTCGACCGCAACCTCCTCCTCCTCTTCGTCGTCGTCCGATTCCGAGTCGTCGTCGCTCGACGACGCGTTCGCATCCGCGTCCTCGTCCTGCTCGTCCGACGCCGCCTGCTGCTCCTCCTCCGCAGCCTCGAGGTCGAGCACCGACTTGGGCGTCGCCGTCGTCTTGCGGCTCTTCGCGATCGCGACACCAGCGGCACCGACCATGACAACCGCCGCGCCGATCGCACCCGCGAGGAACGCCGGCTTGCTGCTGTTCGACTTGAGCCACTCGGACGCCTGCTGCGCAATCGTCTCGTGGTGCACCGTCGTCTCTGGCTGCGCCTTTGCGTTGTCCGCTGGCGCGGCCGCGGCCTCGACCTTCGTCACCGTCGCGCTCTTGATGAGCTCGAGGTCGACTTGGCCGTTCACGACGCGCAGACGGAGCTTCTTCACACCCTCTGGGATGTCAATCGACTCGTCGAGCTCCTGGTCCGGCGCAAGGTCGACCGACTGGTCGTAGTCCTCCGAGTCCGTGAAGTCGACGTTCACTTCGCCGTCCTCGACGTCGCCCTCAACGTCCATGTTCTCGCCCGCGTTCAGGTCCGCCGTCGTGTCAACGTCGATGCTGTCGGCCTCGACGTCGAGGTCCGTCGCGCCTTCGCCGTCAACGTCAAGGTCAACTGGACCGTCGCCCTCAATGTCGGCGCTCTCGTCCTCATTGAGCGTGACCGCCTGCGGCTCGTCCTTTGGCGACGCCACGACGACTGGCGACTCCTCGCTGTCGCTCTCATCCTCGTCCTTGTGGTGGTGGCGCTTGCTGTGCTTGCCGCCGCTCTTGTGGTGGTGGCGCACGACGTGGTGCGACTTGTGATGGTGGTGCACGACCTGCGCCTGCTGCGGCTCGGCGTCGGCGGCCACGAGCGCGAGCGTCGTCGCGAGCACAGCGAGGGTCAGCGTCTTGCGAGCGAGCACCATCTTCGTTGTGGTAGTGCGAGCTAAGGAGCTGTGAGAGAGAGAGAGAGCTGTTGCCTGGCGAGCAGATTTCGCAATGGCGCTCGCCATCAAGCTTGGCAGTTGTCGTTGGTCGGATCGTGCGAGAAAAGGGCAGGGTTTTTGCACATGTCGGAAAATGGAACCAAATATAGAGACTTCAGATGAGGTTTTTGGAAAAAATGTTGAGGTTTTATCTACTTTTTCGAGGTTGAATGAAATAACCTTGAAGTAACCCACCCATTCCCCTTCAAAAGCGATAAATCAGGTGAGTTTTGGATTTTAACGGGTTTGAGAGGGATTCGGTGCTTTCTTTCGAGCAAAAAGATCTCATGTTGTGTGTGAGCAGAAAGTGTGAGTGAGTTGCTAGCTGCTGCGAGCCTCGTCAACAGCATCGCCAGCACACCGCCAGCACACCGCCAACACCACCACTAGCACCACACTAACAACATGTGCGTGTTGCCGTCGACACCAATAGGAGCAGTTGATACGAGAGCAAAGGACAAGACAAGACGTGCTGCTAACAATCGAACTTCATTTACAAACTTACAGTGTGCTAGCTCGTCGCTCGCTCACACATCGTCCAGGCTCACTCACTTCTTGACTCGTTCTCACTGCTCTCTTGGCTCACACTTCACTCGGCTCGCTCGGCTCACTTGACACGCTTGCCCTGTTGAGATCGTCACGAGTGCCGACGACAAAAGTCGACCACATTCCCTTATAGTCGAGGAGTACCTCGCGCGCACGGCGTCGACCGACGAACACGACCAGAATTTCGCGATTCCATCGCTGGGCAACAGCAGACCAGTTCAAAGAGCCGGTCACCACGGTGGTGCGGTCGATGACAAGTGTCTTGTGGTGCACAGTGCGCGTCGAGTGTCAGCGCACTGGGATACCGTTGGCGATCAAATCGCGGATGCGTGAGTGCTTGGTGGCCATGGTCAAGTCGGTAATGACTCGAACCTTCACTCCACGCCGCACAGCACCCAAAAGAGCGTTGAAAAGCTAGCACAAAAGCGACAATCAAATAATGTCAGCCAAGTATCCGACAAATTCAGGATAATGTACGGAAGAATGTACGATATTCGTACCGTTTGCGACGTGAGTATGTAGATCGATAGGTCGAGAGTTCGCTTGACGGACTGGATGTACTCAAACAGGCATCTCACGCTGATGTGCGACGGGAACAGGAGAAGATCGATGACTGCGGCGTCTGGGAGGCGCTGCACACCTGGTCGGCCAGTGATGCCAGTTTGCACTCGGTGTATGTAGCGTGCTAGCGCAATGGAGCTCACTCGGAGGTGCGCTGCAGCCTCCGCGACATACTTTTCCCCTCCACCAGGTGGAGAGCACAAAGCTTGTCGGTCGCGGAGAGACGGAGAGCAGCGACGACGACCATTTGGCGGAGCGAGAGCGAGAGCGGGTATGGGCGGGTGAGCTGGTGAGGGCAAGTCGGCGAATGGTGAGTGTGAAAGAGGAACGAGAGAGAGCTGCGTGTGGGGTTGCTTTGCGTGGCGCGAGCGCGTTGTGTGGCGGTGTTGTCAATGCCTGCCTCGCGGCTCTTTGTCAAGAGAACATACATTTGAGTTGAGCTGTTGTGTAACGCGAGTCACTGAAAAGCAAAATTCAAAAATTTGGTCGTTCTTGATTGGCTGCGGCTGTGGCTGGTGAGGTTTTTTAAGGCAGACTTCGAACGTTCTTCTTCAACGTGCAGTGGCGTCATAAAGACCCAACATGTTCTTTTGTACGGTGACAGAAGACAAAAATTTCTCAGTATATATATTCGAAGGTTTGGGTTTCGTCCGCTGATCCCGAGCCATTTACTATTAATAAATCGGACATTCTCTACTCTTCGGTTACCGAAAATGAGAGGATGTCCGATTTATATATAGCTACTGGCTCAAAAACACCGGACGAAAACAGTCGACGTCACCATCCCGCTCTCCTCGTACTTAGTTAATATTGGAGGTCAAACGTCATCTCTCCTCGTACTTAATCGACGTCATACTTTCGAAGTATGTTCTACCACATAGTTTACACCTAAATTATGATCTGTGCTAAAGCTCAGCTGCTCGCTTTCAGCAATGTTTGTGAGGCTAGTTAGATCCTTCTTGTACTTTGCTATTGTATGCGTTGCTATTGTACGAAGGCTTGTATGCAAGATAGCAAAGCACGAAGCGAAATGAATTCAGGCGGTCTTGAGGATCGATGAAGATGGAAAGACTTTTATGCTGGGTAGTTCCCTCCGGCAGGAGAGAAGTCCAGCCTAAGCAACAAGTTAGGCTCTTTGACCCCCCCCAAAAAAGATGGAAAGACTTCAGGATCGAAGACGCTGGACGCTCGCTCGCTCTATGTGCTTGTTTGTGTTTGGAGCGCTCTCCGCCGTTCATGTTCATGTGTGGTGGTTGTGTATGAGCATATGTGCTCGTATGTGCGCAGCGATTGCTATTGCTGTACTACGACGCGGTGGCAAGCACGCCGACACACGTCCTCTACGCTCCATCCACTCGTTCAAATCAAACTAGCCAGCGACAAAATATACCAGATCAAACTCACTTTCGAGATGTGGTCCGCGTTTGCACTGATCTGCGACGCGCGCTAGCTTGAAGATTGTATGCCATAGTATCCGCTGCGACTGGCTCTTCTCGCCGAAAATCTGATGGGCACCACACCACATAGTACAGTATACTCTCCTAAAAGTACGACACTCCTTGACACGCCAATCTTGACACATGAGCAAGTGCAACAACGGGCATCACATGGCGTCCCGAGGACTGTCGACTGCTGCTGTCTTTGGCATCGGCGTCGACATTGCGCACATCCCGCGCTTCCGCCAGTGCTTTGCGCGCCACGGTGACCGGTTCCTGCGTCGCACGCTCCATCCGAGCGAGATCACAGAGTTCTACGCCAAGCCGACGGCAGCACAGCCAGGCTTCCTCGCCTCCAGGTGCAGCAGTCTCACGATTTTGCTTCATTGGCTGTCATCGTGCAGCTCAATGCCATCATTGCTGACTGTGCTGTGGTCGACCTGCACGTGTTTGTTTGCTCAAGATGGGCCGTGAAAGAAGCGACGTTCAAGGCGTTCCAGCGGTATCGCGTGCTCTTTCCAGAGATCCGTCTCGTCAAGCAAGGCAGCAGCACCACCCACACAATCACTCCATTCGCACCGCCACACGTACAGACAGCACTGCCATTCGCCAAGTCGTCACTTGCTTTGCGATTAGAGTTCAGTGGCGAGACGCAAGCACTTGCGCAGCAGCTCGGTCTTGTGGTGCGTCGCTGTCAGTCGCGCTTGTCTGCCTGGCATCCATCCACACGTGGCTGACTCACTGGATGGATGCGCTTGCGATGACCACAGGAGCCGCACGTGTCGATCTCGCACGATGAAGACTACGCCATTGCGTACGTCGTACTCCAACAGCAACAGCAGCGGATGCCACCGTCACCACCACCAGCAGCAGCACAAGACACAGAGCCAGCACAAGCGCCATGACAATAGCAACAAGTCCAAAGGACTGACTGACTGGCTGTCTGACTGACTGACTGAGTGTATGATGGGAGTGAGTGGGATGCGAGAAGGCACAAAGCGCCTTCGCGTCGTCTATGCGTGTGTGTGTACGTATGTGTAGGTGAGAGAACGGATCCAGTCGAGAGAGAGCGCGTGGCTGACGAGAGCGCATGTGGATCGATCGAGCTATGACGGATGAAGTGATGTCGCCCATTGGGATGCCAAGCGCTTGCGCTCAGACAGACACTCAAGCCGTCTAGAACGACTCTTTGCGCGACCGCCGACCGCTGCGCTCGCCGTAGATCTCGCGAATGAGGCGGATGACGCGCTCGACGGCGGAGAGCGAGAACACGCGCGCTGCGACGCATGCGCGATCCTGCGTGATCGCGCGCCACTGGGTCTGCGCATAGCAATCGGCGACGCTGTGGAACGCGTCAACGTGGTCTTCTGCGTCGTTGACAGTGACGCCGCGCTCTTGGAGCCAGTAGAGGAACGCGTTCGGGACGCGCTCGGTCACGGCACGCGTGTACCGCGCAATGTCGTGGGCGATCGTGCCTTCCCACTCCATGTGCTCGCCAATGCGGTGCAAGAAGTCGAGGCGCTCGGCCGTGAGAACGTCCGACGTGAGTGTGAGCGAGTCGATGAGCAGCAGCATCGTCGCTTGCCAGCGCTTTGCGTGCACCGCCATGTACGCGAGGAACGCCGGCGTGAGCGCACTAGCACTCGCTGGCGGCGCGCTCGCATGCGTCGCTTCACCGAGTTCGTAGCTCTGGACGATCGCGTCGAGGAGACGCCACTGTTCTGTCACAAGGCGCTCGCGCAAGAGCGTGTGCGGCACCTCTTGCTCAATGTGGTAGTGGAAGACTTGCCAAAGTGCGAGGAAGAGCGGGAGTCCAGTGCAGAGGACGTCGTCGGCTGCTGGGACATCGGCCAAGATGCTGCGGCAGCGCTTTGCGTCCATGGTCCGGAGGTCGCCGCATGCGAGGATCTTGCGCATGAACGTCCGGACCGTCGGTGCCCGGACCTCCATGAGCCGGTACGCGAGGATGTTGAGCAAGATCGAGAGGAGCTGGAGCTTGTTCTGGAGCGCGAGGTTTGCGCGCGATGCGAGCTCTTCGCCAGCGTCGTTCGCAGCGTCGCTGTGCCCAGCGATCACGATCGACCGCATCGACGCCAAGAACATGAACATCTTCTCGAGCTGGTTGTAGCCTTTGTCGCCCAAGAGCTGGCGCTGGACACTCGACTGCTCTGACAACGACGCACTCGTTGGACTCGCGCCAGTGCGCGCTTTCGGCGGCGCCATGATCGCAATGTACTGCGGGTGCTTGTTGATCGACTCGAACGCAATGTTCAAGCTGATCGTGCCTTCGAGGTGCGGCACTGGGATCTCGACGTAGAACATCGACGGCAGTGTGATCGGCACGGGCGAGATCGGCGGCGAGTTGCTCTGGATCTCCGAGTACACGGCATGGGCGTGCAAGTACTCCTTCGCCGTCTCGACGTTGATGCGCTTGCGTCCGAGCATGTACGTACAGAGCTCCGAGACGAGCTCGCTCGGTGCACCAGCGGCAACGGCGATGTTGCGTGCATGGAGCGCCATGTGGCCTTTCTGGATGCCTGTGATCGCAATCGCACGGATCGCCGCAAAGTTCTGCGCGAGCCCGACGCTCAAGAAGATGCTGCTGAGGCCGCGCGCAGTCGGCTGCTGCAAGATCGCGTGCGTCGCAGTGTAGCCAGGGTGTGTCTGCAGCGCGCCGCCTTTCGAGCCAACGGCGATTGGGAGCTCGAGCTGACCGCGGAGCACGCGCACGCCATCGCCGTTCGTTGTGATCGCATAGTGCGACAGCGACGCGTACTGGCCATGGCGACTTGCGTAGCAGTGCGCTGCCGCTTCGATCGCGCGCCAGTCTTGCCCTGTTGCCAGTGCGACTGAGTCAATACCGTTCATGATGCCCTTGTTGTTTGTCACAGCGCGGTACGGGTCGACCGCGGCAAAGTTGTAGGCTTCGACGATGCGCTGCGCAACGTCTTCGCCGTCGACGCCTTTCCAGCCGAGCTTCTCGACTGGGATCTCAAAGACCGAGCGCGCGCGGCGCTGCATGCAGAGGTTCGTGAGGATCCGGAGACCGCATTGGCTCTTTGTGATGCGGCAAACTTCGTCCGAGAGCCCTTCTGCGACGGTGTTTACAATGTTCGCGCCCATGGCTTCGCACACGTCGACGTCAATGTGCACGATGAGGTACTGCGCCTGTGGATCGGACGCTTGGACCACGACTTCGTCGTCGCACGGGACGTACCAGTGCGACTCAGTGCCGCTTGTTTGCGACGACTGCGCTCGCGCCGCTTCGCTCACGACGCGGCAGTAGATGTCAATGGCGCCACCGCCTCGCTTCTTCATGTTTGGACAGAGCGAGATGTTGGCGATCGCGAGCAAGCGCTCGCGGTGCGTTGCGATTGCTTGCACAGCCGCTGGGATGTCCTCGGTCTGGACCAACTGGATCTGCGACGTCATGATGTTCCCAGACGTCGCAGTGTGGAAGCCGCCGCCAAACGCTGCGACGAGCTTCGCGGCGCTCGAGGCAGCAGCGACGACCGACGGCTCTTCGACAGCCATGGGGACCGACAAGCTCTTGCCGTCGATCACAAAGTTCAGACCGAGGCTATGGACGAGAGACACGACAGGTCAGTCACAGTCGTCCAAGTACACGCCGCTAGTACCAAGGACGTACCCGAGTGGGATCCCAATCACACCGATGCAGTTCTCAATCATGAGGTTCGCAGTTCGCAGTGGCAAGTCGCCGAGCTTTGCGACTGGGTCGACCGACTCACGCGCAGGCTGGTGGTCGTCGGTCTGCTTGACTGCGCGGCCGAGACGCGGGTACATGAGCGAGAGCACGTCAAAGCGCTCGCGCAGCGTCTTGTTGTAGAAGCCCGACCAGATCGACGGCTGCGACGAGTGCGTCGGTGGCGCAGTCGACGACGCAGCCCACGACTCGTGCTCGTGCGGACTCGGTTCGAGCGCATCGAACTTCTTGCGCATGACGGGCGCAGATGCGCTGCTACTGTTGGACGGTGGCGTTGCAACGCGTTGGAGACACGCGCTGAGGTCGCTTGCGAGTGCACTGACTTCAGCGACTTTGCTCCGGAGCGTTGCATCGACAGTGTGTGCATCTGCGCTACTCGCGTGCAGCTGCGCGGCTTTCAAAAGTGCGCGAAAATGGCGCAAAGCGTCGTCAAGCGCGTGCTCGAAATCGCTTGCACTCGTCGCTGCGCTCGAGCCATTGCAGCCGAGCACGCCGTTCGTGCTTGCGCCATTGTGCAGCGTGAGCGGCACGCTGGACGCAAGTGACGTTGCCATGGCGCTGTGCTGAGTCGTGCGTTGAGCTGTTGCTACCGCAAGTCGACTTATGCACTGCCGCGTCGATCACACGCAGTGCAGTGCAGTGCGCAGTCGGCAATCAAACACGGCTGGTACTTGCTGCTTGTGTTGCTGCTGCTTGTGTTGCTGCTGCTTGTGCACACAGCGCAGACGTACGTTCCTTCTATTCTTCGCGTTGCACCGAACTGCGTCGTTGTGCGCAGAAAGAGAGAGAGAGACTGGATGTCGCTGTCCTTCGACTCGCCCTCGACGTCGTCGCCGTCCTCAGCTCCTCGTGCGTGATGTCGCCGTGACCACCACACTGCCTCAGAAATGGTCCGTCGGTTTCAGCCTCTCGTCTGCATCTCTTCGAGGTCCATTTTTCACTTGAAGTGAGTATGCAGCGAGCTGTCTCATGTTTACTATCAAACCGAGTATCGAAAAATGCTCCAATAGTAGTAGGATTGTACAATAGAAAAACCAAGTCAACGTCGCAATGGTGCGAGTCGTCGTACTCGGTCTCTAGACATCCAACAGAGCTGAGAGCGCAACGAGCACGTGTCATAGACTCAGGCGAGCATTATGGCTTGATGGTGTTCGTCGCGAACATGTGGACGTTTCAAGGTCTTGCAAGCAGAGAGCTAACTTGGTTTCTATCAGTGTATTGTCTCAACAATTAAGCTTGAAATTTGTATGCACATAGTAATTTGAAGAGCTGCGAGCGTCGCGCTCATGTAGACACTTTGCTGTAGTCTCTTCAAGGTCGACGCACACTATCACAAGGTCGATTGTGATGTTCTTGTTGAGGAAAGCCAATTGACGACTGCGAGCGAGATGACTAGAGTCGAGTGCGTGAACGCACACATTGATGAAGCTGGAGCCACGTTGGTGGCGACGTTTGATCTGTCGCGAAGCCTTGCCATGACAGCAGCAGTACAACCACTCTACACGTCGCCGCCATCAAACGCGATCACGTTCACTGACTTGTGTGCGTTCAGTCGTTGCGTTCTCTTCTTCTAACGTCGATGTCGATACGCTCAGCTGCCTATCCGTCAGTCCAGCAGCTCTTCTTCGTCCTCCCAGTCGCCCTCTCCGTACGACTCGTCCACGTCGTTTCGGTGCCGCGCCGACTTGCTTGGACTCGGTGAGTCTGCTGCGCCTTGTATTTCGGTCTTCTCGTCCGTGTCGAGCGCGTCGCCTTCGTCCAAGCCAGACGCTGTGGACAGTGCTGATTGACTCGCATCCTCGTGCGCGACTTCCTCGTCGCCATTCCCACCTAGCTCTTGTTCCTGCTCTTGGGCTCGCTCTGTCTGGTCCGCGCTCTCGCTCACGTCGCCCATTGCTGGAAGATCAAGTGAGTCGTAGCTCTCGCTGCAGCGACTCGCAGCGCTCTCGGGTCGACGCCTTACAGACAGGATCCCCATGACTGCATTCGTACCATCGAGTCCGTAGCCGCTCGAGTACTCGACTGCGTCCTGGAGTTTCTTTGTGAGGAGTGTCGCGAGCTCGTGCTCGAGCGCCTCGCTCTCTTCATCCTCTGGATGCTGCGTCGTCCAGCACAGTGCGCGCCAGTAGTTGGGCAGCTCCAGTGTGTTGTCGCACGTCTGGAGTAGCGCAGCAGATTGACAGGTGTGTGTGAGAGACTGCAGTGTTAACGAGACAGTCAATGGTTGACGCGCGATGCCTCTGCCACATATACACTAGCGATCGTACGTGAGACTGCGGCAGCATCTGTAGCGTCTTGGCGTGCTCAGCTGGCGTGAGCGCTGCAAACGGCATCTCAATGCGCAGGAACTGCTCACACTCACATACGACGACTCAGTCAGCTCATTGACACAACAGCAAGACACCGCATCCGTCGCTCGTGACGACAGCTCACGCACCTCCGTCCCAGGCAGCGGCAGCGTCTCGACGCCTGTGACAAACTTGACAAACTTGCGCTTCCGACGCGGCTCGAACGCGTTCACGACGCGCCAGAAGGTCCGCCGCAGCGGTGCGCACTTGACAAAGTCTGGGTCGAGTGCGACGCGAAAGACGTCTTCGATGCTAAAGTCTGCGTCACATGACGCACCAGCGGCATCGCCACAGATCACAGCTGCGAGATCAACTGCGCTGATGCCTGCAGCAGCAAGATCTGCTGGCGAGTAGACGCTGCGGAAGCCGCCGCGGAGCTCCTGGAGCTGCCACGCAATGCTCGAGCTCCGACCAAGCTTCTCGTCCACGACCTGCTGGATGTACGCGTCGACGCTCAGGTTCGGGTCTGCGCCTTCGAGCTCGAGGAACGCGCGAAAGTCGGCAGCGGACAGCGTCTTCATCTGAATGAGCGAGTCAAAGAGTGTCGCATCTAGAGCTCGCACGTCGTCGAGCATCACGCAGCGCGTCTCATCGAGCAGGAGCTCAAACAGCTGCGGATGTAGCGCAAGGTCGATTGCTGTGTAGTGCGCTAATGCAGTCGCGAGGTACCAGCCGTAGACGCGCAAGACGCGCCGATTCGCTGGTGAGTCGGACGTCTGTGCGTTGAGCCAGAAGCGCTCGGACGCTTTCACGTACTCGAGGTACGCGTGGCGCGGCTGCCGCACAGTGAGCTCGGAGAGTAAGAACGACTGCGTCGCAACACCTCGGTCGAGCAAGAGCGTGCTCTCGTCTGCGACTTTGTTGACGATCCGTGTCACGCACTCGCCGTCACTCGACTGCCACGAGACCTCGTACCCCGGCTGGATCGCGCGCGCAAGCTCTGGCGCAACGAGCTTGTTCCCGTTTGCGTCGACGCTCACAGTCGCATCGAACGAGTGGTCGATCGATACGTCAGTCCACTTGGCCGCCATGTCGCGCGACAGCAGCGTCGCCCACTCTTTCAGCGGCCCTTTGCCCTCGCCCTCTTCGACGCGGAGACCGTCGACGACTTTCTCGCCAAATGGCGACGCGAAGAACGGGTACAGCACACACGTAGACGACGGCGTTGCTGCTGCTGCTTGCGTCTCCACCACTTTGGTCCACAGCACTGCAACGCTTGTCTCAAGGACGTTGCTGCGATCGCACACGACTGTGAGCTTGGGACACGACTGCTCGTCCTCGGTCGCGTCTTGATCTGCACTGCTGCTGTTGGCGTCCGCAACAAGCAAGAGCGCTTTGCACGTTGGGTCCAAGAGGAAGACGACGTCGCGCAGCTGTGGCAGCGCCGGTGCGAGTGCGCGCGCTATACGTCGCCAGCTCGACGCGAGCTTCTCGTGCGGGAGGTTCACGAGGTACGGATAGAAGACTCTGAGCAGCGCACTCATACCTATAGATGGCGGCGATGTCTGGCTGTCCTTGGAGTGTTGTAGCTCCGTTGTGGAGTGCAGGAGCTGGAGGTATGCGGCTGCAGTATGGACGTGTCGCCATGCTGCCGTATGAACAGCAGTCAGCACAGTCCCAGTCGCTTCGACAGCTTCGTCGATCTCAATCTCCGAGACGAGCGGGTTCGCCGCCGCTAGCGCTCGCTCGAGCTCGCTTGCGACGTGAGCGTGGACTCTGTCGACAATGCTCATGCACTCGCGCCAGAGACACTCGTTCAAATGCGTCGCTGCTGCTGCGGGTGTCTGCAGCAGCTCTACTAACTGCGGCGTTGCTGGCAAGAGCTTGTAGGCAGCTAGGACTGCGATGAGCGAGTCTTTGAGCACTGTATCGAGTGTCTCCTGGCGCTCTAGCGCTGCTGCGATCTCGCTGCTGCTGTTCCAAGTGAGGCTTGCAGCGACATCGACGTCGTGTATAGCAGTCGCGTCGACGCCTGCAGCAGTCGCCAGTCGACTCAGCTCTGTCTGGAGGAGCGCACTTGGACTCAATGACATATGTTCATCCTCTGGAGCAGGGACATCGTTCTGTCGATCTGTCTGTGGCTCCATCGGCTCGAGTGCTTCGTGGCTCTGGCTGTCGTCTCGGTTGCTGCCATCAACATCCAGTGCACTCGACGGTTCTTCTTCTTGCTTGTCCGTCTCTGCTGACTCCTGTTCGTCATCATGCGCTACTTCATCGTCGCTTTGCTGGGTCTCGCCATCATTTCCTGCGTCGTCCATAGCAGCAACAGTCGTGTCGTGACTCGCTTGGTTCTCTGTAACGTCATCGTCATCGCCACCGTCGTCCTTGTTGCTAGTATCGTCGCCGTCGTTCTCTTCAGCAGCCTCCTCCTCAGCATCAAAGCTGTTGTTGTACTCGGACACTGAGCGCGCAGTGTCCACTGTCGGCAGTACACTCGCGTCGTCTTGCTCAGACGTAGTCAGTTGCGCGCGGCGGAGCGGCGCCAAGTCGCTCAGACTCTCGTCCAAGATCCCAACGAGCTCCTCTGCAGACGATGTCTCGAGCCCATTTGCAGTCGCTGGCTCAGCGTCGCTCGCATAGTTGTCCTCTTCCTGCTCTTGTCCTTGCTCATTGTCATGCGCAGTGTCCGTGTGCTCTGGCTCAGATCCACTGCGTGCGGCGTCATTGTCTTGGCTCTTATCCTCTTCTTCATCATCGCCTGGATGGAGGATCATCGCGTCAGCACTCGCTCGCTCAGAGCCTCTGGTGTCTTCTGGCTGCTGCTCGCTGTCCGAGTCGCCATCACCAGCAGCAGTAGCGCTACGGTTATCACCATCATCCGGTGAGCGCCGGTCAAAGCCATGGTCCACAGGCTCAAACGGTCGCTGCGGTGGCACTGCCACATCAGCATTCGTAGCCGCCGTGGCGACCATCTCGGCGATGATCGCCTGCGCGGCCAAGACGCGGCCGAGCTTCTGGTTCGGACGCACGAGCAGCGGGTTCTGGAGCGTGAAGCACTCGACGTGGATCCCACGTGCCGCGAGCGCCGGCGGTGCAAAGTCCAAGTCACTGTGCATCTTGACAAAGTAGTTGCGGTCGCGCCAGATGAACGGCGGCGGCGTCCTAGACATGAGCATCGTCAGTAGACCAGGACCAAACGTGTGAGTGCGAGCCTAGGTATGCTTGTGAGTGTGGGAGTACGAACGATCGACGTACGCTGCCTTGGCACCAGCTTCGAGCATCCACTCGACCATTGCTTCGACGCACTGGATGCCTGCGAGCTGGAGATCCTCTGCGAGCTTCTGCGCCATCTTGGTCGCTTCGCGCGCATTCGTCATGACGCCATGCGGCGTCCCAGAGCGACTCGACAGCGCTGGTGCGAGCGCCATGCCGGCTTTTGCGCGCAGGCGCTGGAAGCCCGTGTGCGACGTCGACGACGACAGTGGCGCAGGATCGGCAGGTCGCGATGGCTGGAAGAGCGTCTCTTGCACTGGCGCGCACAGAATGAGCGCGTTGAGCTGGTACAGTGCGTTCTCGCGGCTGTCGATCGCTTTGAGCGCTTTCATCCGGAGCTTCGCCTCTTTGCTCGGCTGCCCCGTTGTCTCCTATTGAACGAGTAGATCAACGATGTCCAGTACAGTCAGCGCAAGCGAGTGGCGATGCCAGTGCCTTCTTTGCCAAGTGTGCGCACCGTTCTAGGGTCTGGAAAGTGTCCGAGCGGCACGAGTCGCCCAGGTGTCGGTTGCTTCGCTTCGCGCGCCTTGCGCTTGATCTCACTGTTGCCTACGCAGTCCATAGTGTGAGCTCAGTCTGTCGAGTCCTTCCACGCCTTCAGCACTTCAAAGGCTGTCCAGTACGCCGCACCATACTGCACTCGCTCGTCGCGGATCCGCTTGTCTTTGGCTGCTGCGCTGCTCGTCGCTTTGGGCGAGTTGCTCGAAGACGCAGCAGCCGTGACGCGGTCGCTGCGCGGGAGCTTGTTCGAGTTGAGCGGCGGGTCGTAGAAGAACCGGTCGTTCCAGCCGCTCTCGCGCTGCTGGAGCTGCTTCTCGGTTGGCGACGGCAGCTGCTGGAGCCGATGGCCGCGCTGCGTCGATGCTGCATGACGCCGTTTCTTCATCAGTCCCGCAGTGCCACTGCGCGCTTCGTGCTGCTGCAAGAGCTTCTTCGCAAGGTTCTCACGGCTCAGTGTGGTCATGCCCAGACGCACGCAGGTCACGTCACACCGCACACAGAGCTGCTCGCGCGTGAGCTCTCTTCTCTCGCGCGCAGGCGAGTCAGTCGCTTCCTGGAACTACGGTAATGATGAGAGTCGATCGGCAAAGTGGAAACCGCCACAGCAGTGGTCGCGTTCGTCTTGATGTGGATCAGAGCACCACCACAGGTCACGCACGAGTAGCAGCAGCACAACTGTATCGGTACAAGGACTCAAAGCAGCTCTGATCTACACACTACACATCAAACCTATCGACACAGCCTACATCGCTCACACGTCTTGGACCATGATGCGTCCAGTCGTCTGTCTGTCTGTCTGTCTGTCTGTCTGTCTGTCTACATGGCGCTCTAGCCTTGAGCGCAAGTCTTTGAACACGTCCACTCAGCCGACTGCGCTGTTTCCACTCTCTAGGACGCACGAGTGCCACTGCTGCTGCTGCTTCGCACGCGCTTGAGACTCGCTTTGAGCGCTGCTTTACAAGCGTCGATCGCGTCGATCTCGGCTGTGAGCGCAGCGACTTCAGCTGCGTCTGCTGTCTTTGCACGCGTCCTGCGCAGTTTGCTCTCGCGCTCGCGCAGCGACACGAGCAGCGCGTGCTCGGGCGTCGCGTGGTGGTTTGTAAACGCAGTGACGTCTGCGCTCGGCCGCGTCGGCGCTGCTGCGACGTCTGCCATCTCTACGTTCATACACAGAGAGAGACTGACGCGTGAGTGTCGCTGCCTTCATCCTCGCGTCTCGACTCGACAAACTGTATAGGACGCACCGTGAAAGCTCGAGCCGCCGACGTAGAGCCCGCCAGTGCAGAGCAGCACGAGCCAGACGCCGGTGCTGTGGTACAGCCGCAGTGACGCAACGTGCGTCCGGAGCTTCGTCGCCCACTGCTTCACGATCGTTCCTTGCTGGTTCGAGCACGGCTCGCACTGTGGATAGAAGCGGAACGCGACTTTGTGACCGACGAGCCGGCGCAGGATGTTCGCGTTCATGCGCTGCGCGACACTATCACAGATACGCCACACACACATACCCGTCGGTTAGTCAGCTAGTACGCTAGTTCCTATAGAGCCACCGAGTCCCAGACTCGGACTGGAGCGTACAGCTTGGGCGGCATGTGGTCGGCGTGGTACTTGACGCCGCGCTTGACGCCGCACGTGTGGCAGCCGTAGAGCCGCCCAAACTCTTGGATGATCCCGCGCTCGATTGGCGTCGCGTACTCGGCAGTCGCAGGCAGCGACGCTTTCTTCAGGTGGAACGCGCCGAGGTTCGAGTAGTTGCTCGGCGCAACAGCGGTCATGCGGCCGCCGAGCATCGTGAAGCACAGCACGCCCATGAGCATATACACGGGGTACGGCGCAGCGCTCAAGTCGTCGATGCGGCTCTGCACCTTTTGCTGCGCAGCGCGTGCGAGCGCTGTTGCTGCGTGTGGCTGTGTATCAGACCCACTCGTAGACCAGAGCGAGGACCAGAGCCGCGCGAGTGACGTGCGCTCAGCGTCACGACTGCGCTGCTGGCGCACGACGTCTTCGTAGATCTCTCGCGGGAGTGACGCAAAGTGCAGTGCAATAGCAGACGATGACGCGACAGCAGCAGCGCCGATGACTTTTGGCAGCACAGGCGTCGTGGCACCGATGCGCAGCGCTTTCTGTGCGAGCTGGGCAATTGAGATACCTGCGAAGAACAGCGCGCCGCCTGTCGATGCATCGAGCGCGTGTGCGCCAAGCGCTTCGTACAATGCGAGCGACTTGTCGCCGAGGAACTGTCGCTGCAGCACACGCTGCGCGTCGTCTGCGAGCTCGTGCCAGCTCCGCGACGGCGGAGGTGGCGCCATGCTCGTCGTTGGTCAATGTGGGAATGACCTGCTTGGTTGAATGACTTGTGTTCAGTATGCACAGTCATTGCTGTTCCAAATTAAATAGTGATAAAAATAAGGTAACCACGCAGCATAACTGCACCAAACGACGCAGACGTAGTTGAAGTGTCATGCCGCGACGTACGAACGCGAAAGCAGCAGCGCTGAGTGGCAGCGACGGAGCACGCGCAGCAACCTCAGTGCCGTATGAAAGCGCAGACAGCACGCCAGATGAAGCGAATCGACGCGTGTCGCTCGCATCGCGGCTCGAAGACCTCGCGCAGCAAGGCGCGCTCGCCCAAGCAGTCAAAGAGAACCGCGCTGAAGTCGACGCGTGTCGGCGCATTCTCCAAAAGCCGATTGGCAAGCGCTCGCTCGACGACGTCTACACAGTACGTTTGTGCTGTCGAGTTGCAGTGCCTGTCTGTCTGTCTGTGTGGTGTAGACAGAGCGCTCACAGTGTTAGTGGAATGCGTCAGCTCAAGTCGCTGCTGTCGGCGTCCCGACTCCTCGATTTCTTCTCAAACCTTGACGCATGTACGCAGACGATATGCTGCCCTTCTACTAGCTCAAATGGCGAAGCTCACGCCTTCTAGGAGCAATGGCTGATTGACTGACTGACTGTGTCTGATCTGAATGCACAGACAAAGTACATGGCCATTCGTACTCACGACCACAGCATCACTGCGTCCACACAGCTGATGCGAACCTGTGCTTGTGCGGATGTAGATCGATCGGCTGTACCAAGCGCTGTCGCTCGTGACGTTTAATGAGAAAGGCGCGTTCATCTTCCGCGAGGTCAGGCGCCTTGGACTTAGTGCACTACGAGCGTGGGCTCCTGTGAGTCTAAGACTGAGGCTCACGCTCTTGCTATGGCCGACAGGGTGATCCAGGCGAGAAGTTCTACATGGTGTTCACAGGACAAGGTCTGTCCATCGCTCCAAGACGCTATCTTTCTGTCACGCAAGCACTGCCGTCCTACTGCCACGAGCTCTCACACTCTCTTATACTGTGTCCTATGCTCGTCGCCAGTCGAGATTGTTCGCCACGACGACGCTGCCGCTGAGACTGGACAGCTCGACGCAGTGCTGTGCCTCGCGCTCTTGCGACCTGGCGACACGTTTGGCGAGCGCGCGATTGTCTCGGACACAGACATGCGCGCAGGTACTGCGGCGGTTCGTCTCTTCAGCCCTTGATCTCTCTCTATCGCTCGCACCCTGACGCCTCATCTGCACTATCATTGGCTCTAGCGTCGGCTGTTGTTGCCAGCACCACTGCCGAACTCGTGTTCATCAGCCGCGTGCTCTTCAAAGAGCTCCTGCGCGAGTCGCAAGAGGCAGAGGCAGGTGCAAACACGCTCGAGAAGCGCTTTCGGTCCAACAAAGACATCATCCGCAACATCTTTGTGCGCCACTCGGCGCAGCGGTCGGAGAAAGACCTCAAGTTTGCGGTCGAGTACCTCAAGAGCGTCAAGTTCTTCTCGCGCTTCTCGTTCGAAGTGCGCAAGCAGCTCTGCAAAGCCATGCGCCTCATCAGCGCCGTCACGAACACCGTGCTGTTTGAAGAAGGTCAAGTCGGCAAGCACTTCTACATCATCTTCTCTGGCAGCGTCGAGGTCTCGGTGCGCTCCAAGGACCGATTCGGCGAAGTGACTGAGAACGTCGTCTCGCGTCTCAGCGAAGGCGACTACTTTGGCGAACTCGCGCTGTCCGAGACCGACGGAATCCGTCGCGCGACCGTCGCGTGTGTCGACTACTGCGAGCTCTTGGTCCTGAGTCGCGACCAGTACGAGCCGCTGATCAAGAAGTACCAGAACGAGTACCACGCGCAGTACGCGCACCTCTTGCGCCAGAATGCGTACTTCATCGGCCCCGAGTGGGACGACAACACGATCGAAGGCATGTGTTCGGTCATGACCGAGAAGTACATTCCGTTCCGAGGCGAGATCTGCAAACAGGTAGAGCAGCGCTGGTGTAGTGTGAGGCTCGAGGACGTAGGAGAGAGCAAGGCAGCCCGACACAAGTCACTGACCTCTCTGTCTGTTGTACGGATGCCCATATGCACGCATGACAGGGCTCGCGTGCGTCCGAGCTGTTTGTGATCACGCGCGGCGAGTGCTGCATGATCCACGAAGGGAAGCACCCGATCACGAACCAGCCGCAGCTGTACGAGCTCGGGCGGTACGGACCGAACGCGATCATCGGATGCGCAGAGTACGTAGCTCTCAGTGGTGCATCTTGTCGTCTCTTTGCAACGAGCAACACTGTCGGAGTGCCTGGTGAGCTCATCATGGATGAACATGCCCTCTTCACTGCACAGAGCTTCGGCTGGCAAGTTCAACGACATCTATGTGCGCGACTACTCGGTTGTGGCCGAGTCGCCCGTGAAGCTCCTCGTGCTCTCGCGCTTTGACATCTTCCACCTTATGTCGCCGGAAGCGCGCGAGAGTCTCCAGCGCTCGGCTGCTGGCTTTAGTCGCGAGAGCATCGAGTGCCGCGCGCTCAAGACCGTGGCGTGGGAGAAGTACCGCAAGAAGTTCCTCGACGACGTGATCGCAGCGAAGAGACCGAGTGGCAATGGCCTCGGATCGCCTGGCCGAAGCCTCTCGCGCATGACCAAGTCGTCGTCGACGCCCGTGCTGCCGACTGAGCGAACGGTGAAGCAGCTCATTGAGCCGGGGTGTCTCGTGCTCAAGCTCCATGGCGCGCGCTTGAGCTCGAGCGACCGGCAAGACGCAAAAGCGAATGGAGCGCAAGCGAGCTCGAGTCCCAAGACGACAGCGCTGAAGCACTTGAGCTCAAGCAGGCAAGAGCCATCAGCGCCGTCGGAACCAAACGCACTCGACGAACTCCAGCGCCGCCACTCGGACTCGCTCTTGCCGACATCGCCAGAAGACGACGACACTGTCGATCTATTACCAGAGCGCTCAGCGCCAAAGTCACGGCGTCACTCGCTTGCGATTAGCGCAGGACTCTTGCATCCTGACGGACTCGCTGCAACTAGAGCGACCTCACCATTGCTCAGTATCATCATAAGCGAAGCAGACCTGACCACGTCGCCGACGGACCGAAGTGGTGCGAACAAGAGCGACATGGCATCACCAAATCCTTTGAAGCTGCGTAGTGGAGGCGCAGTGCACCCAGAGCGGCGCAAGTCGATCGTATCTGCACAGGTACATGCATCTGCACTCGCGCGGAGCCGGACGCTCACAGCACTGCATTCACTCGACGGAAGCAGCAGTGGCGGTGGCGGTCTCCCACCACTGCAGTACGACAAACCACTACACGATCCGTCGATCACGTCGAATCAAGCGAGTCGTCGTCGCAGCGTGAAAGCGGCAAAGCCTGACAGAGCAGTCGCCGGCGATGTTCTGAGTCCTGTGCAAGCGAAAGCGCCGAGCGTGAGTGCGATCTGGAGCCCTGTCCACGGCGTGTGTCAGCCCTTCAGCTTGCTCGGGTTCATGAAAGAGACGCTTGTGACGACGCGAGCGTCGAGCAGCTCAGCGACGAAAGCGCGATCGCATCCACTCAACAGCGCACATGCAACAGGACCGAGCAGCTCGGATGCTCCTCGTACGCTCGATGCAAAGACACCGGAGGGAAGCGTCGTCGTCGCGGCGTTCCGCGTCTTTGGCAAGTTTCGCGACCTGAACGAGACACTGCACATGTTTCGCCTTGTCTGCGGCGTTGAGCGCACGCCGCCACTAGATCAAGACGTCGCCACGAAAGACACGAGTCGGTTCGCGATCTACAAGGACGACGAGATGACCATGGCGCTCGAGAACTTCTTCTCGCCGCCCGAGCTCTCGATCTTGCCTTCGGCAACACTGTCAACACCCAGTGGCACTGGCGCAGAGACCTCACCGTCCTCAGTCTCAACGCTGCCGTCTTCGCACCAGTTTCGCGCAACGGACGTCCTCCATGGCACGGGCCAGCGCTTTGCGTGCGTGAACGTGATCCTCACTGTCCCAGCGACGGCGATCGAGAGCGTCGGCGTGCACGTCTACCAGTGCTTCCCGACACTCCAGAGCGCCACGCGCTTTGCGAGACAAATGCTCGCGTCGACACTGACAGTGTCGACGCTGTACATCGTTCCGCTCTTTGCGTGGATCCCACTCGCTGACCTCGAACGCTTTGACGCCAAGACGTCTGATCTCGAGCAAGCACTCGAGAGCGTCATGGACAACGGCTCGAGCGCGTATCGCAGTACGTGGAAAGCGCGCAAGGACGCTGTGAAGAAAGCTCGCGCGCTGCAGCCGCGGAGTAGCTCCAGGTCCAAGACCTCGTGATCGTTTTGCACACCTGTTTGGTTGAATCTGCTATGTAGGTGCACATGCGAATTTGCCATAGTACATGCACCGTGACATTCGCATGAAAAGCGTCGAATCAACACATTGACTTCGACTTTGAGCGAGAAGAAGCGACGACGTCGATCATGGCGCCGCGCACAGCACATACGCCTGTGTTCCTCAACATCTACGACCTCTCAACTGCAAACAACTACACGTCTGGTATGTCGCACCTGTCTGTGAGCTGTGATTGCATCTGCTGCTCACGTACACGATCGACAGAGTGTCGTGACGCCTGCGCTTCTCTCGCTCGCGTGATGCCACTACAGTGCTCGGACTTGGTCTGTTCCACAGCGGCATTGAGATCGCAGGCGACGAGTACTCGTTCGCAAGCGGCGCTGGGATCTTCACAAACCCACCCAAGCAAGCAGCAGGTACATACTCTTACACATACATACACACACGCTCTGCTCCTGCTGTTAGTAGCTCATGCTCATGCGTCGTGTGTTGTGTGTGTATGCACCGACTGCCCACGCACAGGCGCAGTCTTTCGCGAATCGATCGAGCTCGGAGTCTTCCAGGGCTCATACACCGAGGCCAGGCAGCTCGCGTACTCGCTTCGACCTGAGTTCGCAGGCGACAGCTACAACCTCTTGACCAAGTGCGTGTGATTGACTCGCTTCGTCGTGAGGCAGGCGTGCAGCAGCAGCAGTAGAGAGCTGACGCTTGTGGCAACACTACTGTGCTGACAATGGCGTTGATGGCGATAGGAACTGCAATACGTACTCAGAGGCGCTGAGCCAGCTCCTGCTCGGCAAGTCGATCCCTGCGTACGTGAACCGCGCGGCGTACTTGGGCTCGTTCCTCAGCTGCCTCCTCCCGACCGACGCCGGCGCACAGGCGCCCGTTGGCGACACAGCACGGCTCACGAGCAGCAGCTACTCGCCGTTTGCGGGTGCGTGATCAAGGGCATCACTTCGCTCTCTCGTTCTCTCGGTCTGACCAAGTACTCGATGCGATCGATGGACCACTTGATCAACTGCTGTGTTGGACCACTAGGCACTGGCCAAACACTCGGTGGCGGCACTACATCCAATAAGAGCAGCACGAGCTACGGCGCAACGACGATGACGACGACACTGGAAGACCGGCGCGAGAAGCTCCGGCAGGCAGCACTCCGGCGCTTTGAGAGCCAATCAACGGCGCACGAGTGAGGCCGCACTCGGGGTCTCAAACACGTGAGTGATGGTATAGCTGTGTGTTCTCCTAGCAAGAGCTGTAGCAGCGAGAGAGAGAGCGAGAGAGAGAAGCAGGACGAGCAGAGTCACCGCCATGGTCCATTTCTGAGAGAGAGCGAGAGCTGTCGACTCGACATAATGAACTAGAATGAACAAATCGGCTATCGAGACGCCGAAGTGATCGCCGTTTGGCTCTGGTTCGACTCGAGCGTGTTCACGAGTGGTGTACCACCTATCAAGGCGACACGACTCGATCACATCTCCAGTCCTGTAGTAGTAGGTGTGCGCGCGTGCGTGCGTGGAACGACTGCACCGTTCTCGAATCGAAGGCGAGGTTCATCTCGGCTTCTTGAGCGTCTTGTAGCGACCAGGCTGACAACAGGCGGCGCAAAGTTAGCTAGTGAGTCGTGGCTGGACAAGTCAATGGGCAAGCACCTACAAGACGTCGCACCTCTGAAACGACTTCAAGCAGCATGGGCAAAGCGCCTGCAGTCGTGTCGTCGCCGGTGAAGAAGAGCGCGAGTAGCAAAGCCAGCAGCAGTAGTAGTGCGAATGGCGCGCGTGTGTTTGACGACATACTCGGTGCTCCAACGGAGCGCGTCGAGCGCGCTGAGAGCACGACTGTGAACCGCGAGAGCGCGACGCACGTCGCATTCGCAGCGAGTCGCACTGGTGACTTTGTGTTTGCGCCGTCGCCGCAGTACTTGCGGCTGCTGAACGACTACTGCCAGTGGGACCGTGACACAAGCGCGACGTCGTCTGTGCTCGTAGTCGTGAGCCAGCCAGGGAATGGCAAGTCCGCGCTACTTGCGCACTGGGCAAATGCGCGGCGGCAGTCGGACGATGGCGCCCATGAGCTCATTTACGAGCACTACGCCGGCTGCTCGTACGACAGCGTGCGGCTCTCGCTCTTCCTCTTTCGCTTCATGAACCAGATCAAGACGACGTACGCACTGCGGGACTTTGAGCTCCCGCGCGAGCACGACGAAGAGAAGCTCAAGTTCTCCTTTGCGCGCTGTCTCGAAGCCGCAGTCGGCCGCACGAACCACTTTAGCGGCACGAGCTCCAAGCTCAAGCGGTAGGACGATCGCGTGTCTGCTGTATAGAAGGCAGTAGTGTGAGGCGTGTCTATCGATACTCACGCGCCTGTTGCCTGGGAACTAGGATCCTCCTTGTGCTCGACGGCATCGACTGTATCCGGAACGAAGACGGCGGTGACTCGCTCTCGTGGCTCCCGACGACGTTCCCATCGAACGTCCGCATCATCGTGTCCGCGACGCAGACGACCGTGCGCGGGACAAACCACTTGCGCTGCTGCAAGTGGGTCACGCGCAAGCCATTCGTCTTTGACGACGAGTACGTCGATGTGCGAATGTGTAGCTGGCTGTGTCAAGGCGCTTTGCTTCAGGGCTCACACTGGCGCTGACTGTCCTGTGTGCGTCCTCCTAATCATCGTCATCATCAGTGAAGACTTGGTCTACGACACAGCGCTGCCAGAGCAAGTCCACGACTCGCACACGGTCCGCGAGCTCCGGCGACGCCGCGCGACGTTTGTCGTCGTTGAGCCACTCGACGAGCCATCGTGTCGCGCGATCCTGCAGGTACACGCGTGTATGAGCGTCTTGAGAGGCTACGATCGTTCCCTCTCACTAACACGCGCATCTGCGGCGTGTGCTAGCTCTACGAAGACAAGCACGGCGTCGCCATCGCACCGGACGAGAAAGAGATGATCGTGACGTCGCCTGGGAGCTCGAGTCCGCTGTACGTGCGCTTGCTGCTCCATGCGCTCGAGCTGTTTGCGTCGCCTGCGCACGATGACGCGCGCAAGCAGTGGCTCAAGACCGCGACGCAGACGAACGAACTCCACGTGGTGTACGAGCTCCTGATGAAGCAGTGGAACGAGCTCTTGCTCGCAGACTTGTACGACCAGTTCCATCGATGCAAAGCAGCAGCGGAGGCAGCGCACGGCAGCACTGGCGGCGGTGTCCACAGCAGTCTCGCTGCGTTTGCCGCGCTGCACAGTAGCAACAGCAACAGCAGTGACGCAAACGCTGGCGACCGCAAGCTCGCGCGCCGAGTGACGAAGCGCGACGTCACAGCTGAACATGCGAGTGTAGAGGCTGCAGCCACGACTGCGGCAGAGCTCGAGAGCTTGCAGACTGCGATCGAGCAGCGCGCGTTGCTCGTGCGCCACACGCTATCGCTCCTCGCAGTCTCGCGCTACGGGCTCTCAGACGCCGACATTGCCAAGCTCTTGGGCGACGCAGTCCCAAAGACTGTGTGCCAGCAGCTCTTGCGTCTCTTACGGCCGCACTTGATGCAGATCCGACGCTCGGACTGCGGTTCACTGAGCATCGGCAGCAGCAGTAGCGACGCAGTGCTGCTCAACGACTTGAGCCACAACCAGCTCCGGTTGATCGTCCGGTACGGCTTCCTCCGCGATGACCACCTCCGGAGCTGCTACTACCGCGAGCTCGCCAAGTACTTTGACGCAATGGCTGCGAGCCAGCGCCGCGTCGACGAACTGCCGGTGCAGCTCGAGCGCTGTGCGCTCTGGACGTCGCTCCAGAGCACGCTCGTGGACATTGAGATGTTCCAGCTCTGGTGGAGCGCGCGCAATCGCCAAGAGTTCTTTGCGTACTGGATGGTCCTGCGCACGAACGGCGCGGTGCACGACCCAGTCGACGGCTTTGTCCGGTCGCTCGACGAGTACGTCGCGCGCGCGAGTCCAAGCGCAGACCAAGTCCTAGCGCTCTGTCTCACGATCACAGACTTCCTCCGGACGTGGCAGCGAGTCGACGCGTCCAAGAGCAGCCACGTCGCAGTGCACCGGCCGGAGCCGCCGCAGCTCCAAGAGTTCATCACGAGCCTCGGCAACTTCTCGCTCGCACATGTGAGCGAACGCGATGCGCGGACGCTCCAGCACGACATTGACGCACTCTGCATCCACGCAGACGACGGCTACTACGTGCGGCGGTGGCTATGGACGCAGTTCCCGCTCCTGGGCGTGGCGTTCGAGAGCCGCTTCTTGCGCAACGTACTAGCGTCGCGCTATGGGAACAGCGGCAGTAGCAGCGGCAGTGCGACGGATGCGTCGAGTGTGAGTGGCGACAACCAACAGCAGCAACATCAACAGAGCGAGAGCAGTGGCGCGACCGCCGCGTCGCAAGCATCGTCAACCAGTAAGAGCAGCACGGCGAGCGCCCTCCCAAAAGCAAGTAGCGGCAGTGTGAGCAAGCCAACTGCAGCGTCCGGGAAGCGCAAGGCGCTGTCGTTCAAGCCAGTGCTGCCGCTGAACGCGAGCAGCAGCAGCGGAGCGTCGGACGCAGTTCCAGAAGACGCCTTTGGCGCATTCGAGTTCCTCTCGCCCGAGCACACCGAGGTCTCGATCGGCAGCGTCTCGAAGCTCGAGGTCCGTCCGTCTGTCAGCCGTTGATGTCCTAGTCCTCACTCTCTTTCTCTCTTCCACTCACACGGTGGCATCCTCTCTTCTGTCGATGTATGAATGAGCACAGTCCCAGCTCATGGACCTCCGCATGCGCTACGACAAGCTCAAGTTCGCCGCAAAGGAGAAGAGCGCGAGTCTCCAGGCACTCGAGTCCCGCCTCGTCGACACAAAAGCGACTGCGTGTGCTGCAGGGCAGAGCGCAAGCAAGATGGACGAGCTGCTCGAGCAGATCCGGCACGTCGGCGACGAGACGGTCGTTGGCCGCCAGCGCAGCGAGTACTACAAAGCGATCCTGCGCCACTGCGAAGTGCACCCTGCGCGCGACGCAAACACGATTGAGAGCGCCGAGAGCGTCGTGATGAAGCTCAAGAGCGACGTCTTGGAGCTCCAGCAGCGCACGCAAGTCGTGTCGTACGAGAAGCGCCTCGCGAGCATCGAAGTGCCCAAGCTCGTGCAAGTGCTCGAAGACAAAGCGCGGATGCACGACGCGGCTCTTGCGCGGCTGCGCTGGCGCCTCGAGCTCACGCACCGCATGACTGCGAGTCTGATTGCGAGCAAGCTCGCGTCGTTCACGGGCAGCAGCAGTGACGCAGGGAGTAGTAGTAGCAAGAAGCTCGGGTCGCCGGACAAGCGGCGGCTCCAGCAGACTGCTACTGGTACCACCGGCGCTAGTGCGAATGGCGACGCTTCGAGTGCCGCAAGTGTACCAGAGTTTGCTAGTAGCCTCGCTGGTCGCCGCACGACGACAGTCGAAGAGCTGAGCTTCCTCCGCGCTAAGGACAAGCTGCTGCACAAGCAAGAGACGACCGCCGTGCGGCAGCAAAAGGTCGCGTCGCTCAAGCAGTACGTCGGCAGTGCGTACAAAGACGACGGCATCCTCGGGGCGTTGCGGCAAGTTGGGATCAACAAGCCCGAGGACGCGCAAGTGTACTGGCAAGACCAACTTGACCACGCGACGCAGCTCGAAGCTGAAGAGAAGCGCGGTGAGCAGCGCGTGAGCGAGGCGCGCGACAAGCTCGCGGCGCTTCAGGCGCAGTTTGTGAACCTCAAGCTCGGTGGTAGTAGCAGCAGCAGCGCATGGAGTGCGACCGCTGAGTCGCTTGGAGCAACAGGACCGTCAGGAGCAGTTGCCGGTGCTGCTGGAGTCCCAGGAGTCTCGACTGCGACGGCATCAGGAGCTGCTCAGCCGTGCAACGCTGCGAGTGCGACGACAACAGGTGGCACCAGCAGTAATGAGAGCGTCTTGAAAGCTCACAGTGCCAAGCTCGTGGAGCAGCAGCTCACAGACACGACTGCGAGCAACCAGATCAAGAAAGAGCGCGCTGCTCGGCTCAAGGTCCTGTCTGAGGTACGTCTCGATCTCATGTGTGTCATGTGACTCAGCATCCTTTCACACCCTTTCGCACCCATTTACGCCCTTTCACGCTCACTTACAACTGCTTACAACCGCAAACATTCACATTGTGCCTCTAGAAACTGCACCTCGGACTGCTTCACATTGCGCAGATCGTCGGCGTTGCCTCGGCGCAGCGCATGGACTCGCTTGCGCTCGGCGACGCGATCGAGCAAGTCGTGCGGCTCTTCCTTGGCGACGAGTCACACTTGCAGTCGAGTTCGTCGACGAACCTCCGGCGCAAGAACAGTGCGCGGGTCATGGGACTCGCAGGACAAGCTGGTGCGCATTCGCTCGTGCCGCTCGACACGCGCAGTGCAGACGACAAGATCCGGTACAACGTTCGCGTCTTGCGGAGTCCGCATGCGCGTGCGATGAACCCGTACGTCGATGGTTTAAAGGCTGAGGGCGAAGCGTGCGATGGCGACGATGAAGACGACGACGCGAGCGACTCGGACGGAGGCAATGCAAGTGCACGTAGTAGCACTGATGGGAATGGCAGTAGTAATGGCGTGCGAAGACGTCAGGACATCAAGAACCGCGCCAAGATGGAGCTCCAGCGCAAAGAGAGTGAGAAGAAGCGCGCTGAGAAGAGGCGCAAGTAGGAAACTATTCTCAGACTCAGACTCAGAACATCAGAGACTCAGAACATCAGAGACTCAGATTCAGAGATACACCATCTTGAGCATGGCGTTGATTACCATGAGTGACGATGGCTCTGATGCTCTGATGCTCTGCGTCTGTGTGTGTAAGGCGCATTGGCAGAAGCGCTTTACTCATCGTCGTCGTGGTCGTCGTCGTACTCGTGCTCGTACTGGTACGTCTCGACTGGCGGCGCCTCTGGGACTGCGACAACGAGACCATCGAGCTCCTTTGACAGCACGATCTCCGTGCCCAGGCGCGAGCTGATGGGAGCGTCATACAAAGACAGACAGACAGACACAGATGTCAGTGTTGATAGCTCGCCCAGCTTGGTTAGTTGCTCAGCAGAGCCACCACGAGCAGACGTACTTGGCCGAGCGGTCCTCCTCTGGGACGTACTGGAGCACGTGGAGCTCCTGGTCGTTCGGCTGCGGGAGCTTGTTGATCCACTCGTTCGACACCACGACGTGCGACTGCGGCGACGTCGAGCCTGTGCGTCACGCAAGCACAACGCAGCACATGCACAAGTCCATAGTGTGAGTGCTACTGCCCATACAAGCAGCCGCAGTGAGCGAGTATGTGGACGCACCTTCACCAAAGAGCGACTCGGTGTAGTACGTGTCGCGCACGGCGCTGTGGGCACCGCCGCCGCCGTACGAGTCGTCCTTGATGAGCGTGACGTTGTTCATCTCGCACGCCTGGCGCAGCGTCTGGCCCTGGCGGCCCTGGATGAAGTGGCGGTTGCCTTCGTAGTCGATCAGCGTCACGTTCACGCTATAAGACGTACACACGCAGTCATACACACAAGTGAGTGTGAGCTCCCCGTCTGTTGAGACTGGATCGATCATTCGGTCATTGCCTGATCACACAGCAACACTACGGCG
This sequence comes from Globisporangium rhizosaccharum, assembly GCA_023333795.1. Classification (NCBI taxonomy): domain Eukaryota; phylum Oomycota; class Peronosporomycetes; order Pythiales; family Pythiaceae; genus Globisporangium; species Globisporangium rhizosaccharum. Next base: position 32,434 of record JAASFN010000029.1, read on the forward strand.
CCTGTACGCACATTTTCTCCGCGACTGTCGGGGCGTCCGCGGTCGCCGCGATGCCACCAATGTGTCGCCGTCCGACGGCGCGGCCGAGGGCCGACGCAGCGCGCAGTCTTGCCAGCATGCTTGCTCTCTCTCTCGTACGATCACTTGCGGTCTGGTCGCAAGAGCAAAAGCGCCCCAAGCCACACACGAGATCCCGCGCACCACACCACGTGCCACACGACATCATTCCCTCGATTTTGTCGCTAGAGCATATTCGCACCCGACACAACAGCACACGACCAGCGACTGCTGTCGTCGTCGTCGTCCTCGTCGCTCTTGCTGCTGTGAAGCTGCTGCGCCAACTGGCGCTCCTTACGTAGACCGACAGTCATGGCGATGTATACGAAAATGACGTCAACAGGGTCGTCGCTGATCGTGAACCCGCGCTCGATCACAAAAGAGCTCGAGACCAAGATCGCAACGTCGATCGCCAGTGTGATCGCAAAGCACGACGCGTCCAAGCTCACGACCAAGCTTGTGCGCCAAGCCGTGGAGAAAGACATTCACGTGAGCCTCGCGAACCACAAAGAGCTCCTCAAGCGCTTGATGCACCAAGAGTTTCGCAAAGTCAAAGCTGCCAAAGTACGCATCACGCTCTCTCTTTCTCACACACACTATTACGATCCCATGCACTGCCTCGCGCTCGCTGCGTGACGATAGCGACTGCCGATCATAGCGCACTGACTCGTGACGGATGCTGCACATCGCAGGTCGCAAAGCGCGTTGCGCCAGTCGTGTGGAAGAACAAAGCGCGCCGTGATGGCATGCGCAAAGGTCAGTCTTTCGCTCCCTTCTCCTCTGGCTATGGCGCTAGTATGAACAGACAGAGAGAGACTCACAGCCGCTCACTCTCTCTCGCATGTGCACATACAACAGGACTGAACCGCGTGTATGCAATGCTTCGAGACGACGCAGCGCTCTTTACGCAGTTTGGGCTCCACGCCATTGCGACGCTGTACGACCTGCAGACGGTCGAGTCAGGCGACGTGCACCAGCTCGCTGTGCTCTACACGCGACTGCTCGGTGCGCTCTGGCTCAAGCGTACGGCGCCGTCGCTGTCATCGCCACTCGACTGGGCAGCGCAGCAGCCGAGCACCACGACCGCACCAACGCTTTTGACGCCGGAGCGTGTGATCGAGACGCTCCAAGCCGTGTTCATAGTCGAGCGCCTCGGCATCTCGCACCCGCAGCGCGTCGAGTTTCTCGAGTTCTTTGAACGCGCCGTCCCAGCGTTTGGCGTCGAGGTACGGGCTGTAGGACAGAGAGAAGCTGTGACTATCGATCGCGCTCGCTCCGAGACTCATCTGTCATCTGTGTGTTGCTCTGTCGCTCTCTGTATGTGACTGGCAGCGCTACGTTGGGTGGAACCCTGCGGCTGGACCGCCAGTGTCAGACACAGCTGGCTCTGCGTACGCAAAGCTCGCGAACGCGCTCATGGGGACGTATATGGCGCACTTTGTCAGCGTCTCACTTGGCGCTACAGTCGCGCAGGTGCGTCTATCTACCGGGTTGTATGCGCCTATGAGTGTGGTAGTCGCTCATGTGTCGCTCTCTCTGTAGCTCTTGGCGCACTTGCCGTCACTGTATCCGTTCAAAGCGCCAACGGAGCTCTCAGCGGCCGAGTACCGCGACCAAGTGCTGCTGGTCACGACTGTCGTGGCAGTTGTGACCAAGTTTGGGAGTCTCTGCTGCGAACCAGTACGCGTGTGTGTCACTCACAGCCAGACTGACTGAGGGTCTGGGACCGTAGCTGACTGTGTGTCTCTCTCACTATCGATGCGTATCGATCGCTAGGAGCTGCTCCCACACGAGTACGTGTTCCTGCGCCAGCACCTTGTCTATCACCTCAGTCGCCAGGACATTGTCCTCGTGAGCGAGACGCTGCGAGTACGTCCATCGATGCATCTTCTGTCTGTCTATCAGTTCACTGAGTAACAGCTCACATTCTCCTCTCACTGTCTGCAGGCGCTCAAGAGCTTTGATGGCGCAGAGAACCTCGTGCAAGTGCGTCGTGGCATGGCGTTCCTCGTGCAGGCGCAGCAAACAGACGGCGTGTGGACGAACGCAGTCGAGCCCGACGCAACGCAAACGTACTTTGCGACGCTCTATGCAGTCGCAGCGCTGAGCGAACCCAAGACGGTGGGCTTTGCGCCGTCGCTTCCAGAGCTCGCACCGCTGCTTGAGCAGCACTTGAGCGCAGACGTCAGCGCATATGTACGCACTGCGCTCTCTCTCTCTCTGTGTATGAGTGACACTCACTGTGAAGACTAACGCTTGACTGGTCTTTGTCTCTGTCACTCGACTGCAGCTCGAGCAGCAAGCAGCAGCAGCGAGTCAAGCAAAGTCCACCTCTAGCAGCAGTGGAACATCTGCTACTGTAGCAGCGACGAGCGCACCGCTCGACACTGGCGCGTCGCACGAAGACCTACAGACACAGGTGCTGTTTCTCCAAGGCATGCTCGAGAAAGACGGTGGGAACGTCAAAAGCGTCTCGGCAGCGCTTGCAACGCACGTTGTGAGCACGCTCGCTGGCTTGACGCTCACTGTCGAGATCCTCAAGGCCACAGGCGTCGGTCGCGTGATCAACAAACTGCGCAAGCACGCGTCACCAGACGTCGCAAAGAGCGCGACGCAGCTCGTGGCGCAGTGGAAAAAAGACTTGCTCTAGGCAATTGCACTTGGATGCAAATGCAAAGGTTCGATTATGCAATAGGCAAAGCAGTATGCAGTTGCAAAGGCGCGGCTGTGTCGCTCCACCAATCAGCGCTCGCTTGCTCTGTCTCTCTTGGTCTCCTCCTACTGACTCGCTTGCATGGGTGACGCTCAGCCGAGGCGGTGGCTGTCGTCACCACCAGCGAGTCCATTGTCACCGACGCGCTCGTGGTCGTGTGCAAGCGTCGCCAAGTGCACGTGCGCGAGCTCTGGTGGGATCGCAAGCTGCGCTGGCGTGAGCTCGTGCGGTGCCATCGACTGCACGACTTGCATGCCCGAACCGTTGTTCATTGACGCTGGGAGGTGCGGCAGCGCTGCGGAGAGCAGCGTCGGTGCGAGCTCGTGCGGCTCGAGCGTGCGTGCGCGTTTTGGACTACCAGGGCGCTCGTTCTCGCGGCCCATGGCGCTTGCGAGCGCACCGACAAACGTGCGCGGGTGCTTGGCGCCAGGCATCGCAGCAGCCGACGACGCTGCAGGCTCGTACGCCGCCCAGAGGCTGTCAAACTGGTACCGAAAGCGGTTGATGAGCGGACCCCCAGTGCGCACGACCATCTCTTCCGCGTTGTCTGAGCGGCTCCAGCTGAACGAGCCGTGGAGCAATGTCATGTTGTCAAGCAAGCAGAAGCGGTGGCGCATGCTCTCGTGCGTGCGCACAGCAATGCCCGAGTCCACGAGCATTTGGATGACCGAGCCTTCGGCGTACCGCTCCTTTTCGTTCGTGATCACGCGCACGCGCACGCCACGCGCTTTCGCCGACAAGATCGCTTTGACGATCTCGACGCACGTGATGCTCTCGACGCAGATGTCCATGCTCTTCTTCGTGCGGTGCAAGTACTTGTAGAACGTCAGGAGCGACGGACCTGGGAAGCACAGCATGCCTTCGTACGACACGCTCGTTGCGGCTTTGTGACGATTGATCGCTGCTTTGCCGCGGCCGATCTTCGCAGCGTCTGCCATCGTCATGGCTTTTGCGCTATTCGCATTGTTTGGGTCCATGGAGTTGGTGCTGCCATTCGCCGCGGCGCTGTCGCTCGCAGCTGCAGCGAGCGGTGGCTCGAGCGCGCGGTCCTTGCGCGCTTTTTGCACGACCTTGGACAGCGCGCTGCGGTTGACGTTCATGATGTCGGCGACATCCGAGATCGTGCAGCCCTCGTCGAGCACGAGGACTGCGGCGCGCTCGCGGAGCTGCGGCGGAATGAGCGTGTACGTGCGCTTGGGGTGATTCTCGGAGCGCGCGGTCTTGCGCGGCATCTTGTAACGAGAGTGACTGGGAGCTTTCTCGAACGACGCGTGGCGAGGGGAATCGAAGAGTGAGCGCCGAATTTGAGCGACTGAGCGGCGTTTGAAAAACAAATACTGGCGGGAAACCACCCATTTGAATTGTATCTTCACTTTCCCGCAGCAAAATCTTTCTTGCGGATTGTAGTCAACCATCAAGTGTAGCTGATAATGTGTAGTTGCTAGAGATGGTTGAGACAGTTTGATAGTAATATCAAGCTCTACCATCTTGCAATGATTGAATCTATTCTTGCTATTAATAGTGACGACCAAGTGATCGATTGAGCAGCACGAGCATGAGCACGAGCAAAGCGCTGGACACGAGTGCCATGACGTTTGCGCCGAGCTTTCGCGTCGACCAAGTCGACGAGTACGTCGCAGCGTTCCAGCGCGATGGCTACGTCGTCATTGACGGCGTGCTCAATGACGACGAGCGCGCCAAGTCGATCGATGAGGTGCGTCAGTATGCATCATTCATCCAATCGAGAGCGCTCCAGACAAACAAAGCGCTCATGTTCCAGTCGCACTGTGATGCACTGTAGGTCTGGACGTACCTCGAGAAAGACGGCTTGGTCAAGCGCGACGACGAAACGACGTGGGGCAACGAGCACTGGCCGTCTGAAGTGTGCCGCAACGGCGGCTTCATGGGCCGCTTCCCGTACTGGAAGCGCATGAAGAAGCTCGACGGCACCGGCGTGAACCAGCAAGCGCAGGCGTGGCGCAACCGCGAGAACCCGCGCGTGCACGCTGCGTTTGCAAACATCCTAAAGACGCAGCGACTGTGGGTGAGCGTCGACCGGTACGGCGTCATGCGACCAGCAAAGCTGCGCCACCTGCGCGACAGTGCACAGGAGAACGAAGCTGCGCTGCTCGAGGAGCGGCAGACCAAGAAGGACTGGCTCCACTGGGACTTGAGTCCGTTCCACTTTGGCACGTCTGCTGCTGGCTACGCGCCTGCGCGTCTCTCGCCTGACCACGCTGCGACGTACGGCTCATTGCGCGTTCAGGCGCTGATCGCACTCGTCGACTGCCCAGAGACGAACGGCGGCTTCCACTGCGTCCCGCGCTTCACGGACGACCGGTTCTTTGACTGGGCGAGTGCGCATCGCACAACGTACGGCGCACAGCCAGACGTTGCGTCGCGCAACTTCATCGAAGTGCCTGAGACTGACCCAATGCGCGCCGAGGTGACGCGCGTGCCGCTCCGTGCTGGCTCGCTGCTCATCTGGAACAGCCAGCTGCCCCATGGGTACGCTACTGTTGTGCGACTGACTGCTGATGAAGACGCTTGTCACTGACAATGGGAATCGTGCTATCGTATGTTATAGGAACTTTCCCAACACGGGTTACGACTTCCGTATGGTCCAGTATCTCAAGATGATCCCAGTGAGCGACCCGCGCGAGTTTGCGCCAGCGATGGCGCTCGGCCGCTTTGACACGAGCGAGTGGTTCCCTGCGAACTACACGCCGTCGGTGCTGGGCGAGATGCTCTACGGCATTCGCGAGTGGCCAGCGACCGAGGACGAAGCCGCTGCCGCGGTCGCCGCGGCTACAGCTACGACTGAGGTCAAGGATGCGGCTTCGACGACGTTGTAGGTCCAGCACATCACTCACGGGATAGACACACACACTCACAGACACATACAGACACATACAGACACACTACACTTCTCATTTGCTCCAGCCAGGCTCGTTCGTACTGGAGCCTTCTTACCACGGACTGATCGCTGCGAGGGCGTCTTTGAGTGCGCGCCAGGACGAAGCACCATCGCCTTGCTGCTGCTCTTGGTGCTCACGATCCGCGGCGTCGAACGAGCCGTAGACGAGGTCGTCGTCATCCGACAGCAGCGGTTCTTCCAAGTCGTCGTGCTCTGAGAGTTCCGAGTACAAAGACCGATCACCGAGCGACGAGCGCACGTCGCTTGCACGGCGCTGCTGCGGTGTCCGCATCGTCGTTGGCGTCACATAGCCAGTGTCATCATCGTCGTTGTCGCCATTGCGTACGAGCTGCTTTGCGCGTCCAGAGGGGACGCGTCCAAGTGTCCGTCGCCCAGCTGCAGCTGTCGTTGTCCGTAGCGACGCAGCATCGCGCGGTCGCTTGATGACAAAGTAGACAGAGAAGAGGAAGCACCCAAGCGCAACGACAAACGCCACGACGAGCTCAATGCACATGATCACAGTCAGCATGCGGTGGTCGACTGGCGGCGCGTCTGGACTCGGTGGCGCAGCGACTGTAAGCAGAGAGAGCCAAGCCATCGGTCAGGGAGTCAGTTTGTCCTGTAGAGAACAGAAGGCGCGAGATGTCCTAGATCAGCTAGTGAGACGACGTCGTACCTGCTGGCAAGAGGATGTTGAGCAGCGCGGCTGCCGCGAGCGTCGTGCCGACAAAGCCGTCGTCAAAGTCACTAATAGGCGTCGCGTTGTGTGAGTCGTACGCGAGAGCGAGCACTGTACCAACTGACTCGCCATCGAACGGACTAGGAGCCGACGCAGCGCAGACCATGTCGCGCGTCTTGTTGCGAACAAACTCGGCGAGTCCTGGGAACTCGTTCTGTCGCAGTAACAGACCGCCAACCAACACAATAGTCAGTTGCACCATTCGCCAGCAGCGCCTCACATCACAGCACAACGTCCGGACGTACGTTCATGAATGCGCGCTGGACAAAGTAGTTGTAGAGCGGGAGCGTCGTTGGTCGAGCCCCGAGCTCTGGTTCACACGTGAAGAGTGACGTGGGATAGCGCGCGCAGAAGAAGTGGAACGTCTCAGCTGGTGCGAGGAAGTGGTCAAGGAGCCCCATTGCGATGGGTGCTGGGACGTTCGCAGTCGCGTACGCAGGCATGACGCCACGGAGCGAGTGCACTGCAGTCGGAGACCACGTCGAAGCGTCATCAAAGAACTGTAAAGACCATACAAGAGAGAGAGTACGTGAGCACTTGCCCGGTAGCCAGCTAGGCAACCAGACTGTCCTCGTATCAGGGAGTGAGTGAGGTCCTTCGTACCTGAGACGTCGCGTTCCAGAGTCCAGTGCTGTTGCGACTCGCGTCGCCAAGGATCCCAAGACGCAGCCGCGCTTCGACAGCGTGGAGTGCACTCACGTCGATCAAGAGCTCGTCGCGACTCTGCTCAAATGCGGTGCAGACCGACGACTGGTCGAGCAACACCCGTGCAATGCGCACGAGCGCATGTGCTGAGCGCAGTGCCAGTGCATTGAACTCGGTGTCGTAGACTTGAAAGCCGCATGGGGGCGATGTCGTTGGCTCTGATGACGCTGCTGCGAGTGTTGTGCTCACACACGATGCGAGGTAGATGAGCGGTTCGTAGATGTCTTGAACAGCGTCACTGCTGCTCGCGTACAGAGCCTGTGCACCAGTTGCGAACCGTGTCTTTGCGTGTGCTGGAATGTGCTCGGTTACGCGTACGTAGTCGTCTGCCGTCTTGAGTGTCGCGAGCGAACTGATCCAGTGCGGCGAGAGTGGCGAGAACGTCTCCCATGGATGCTGATAACAAAGAAATAGTTAAGACTTTAGTATCAAAGTGTCAAGCGTATCAAGAGTTTGATACTTAATAGACGTACATGCGCTGCAAGCAGCAAGTCGGAGCGGTTCGGTGCTGCACGCGTCGCCAGTAGCAGCGACTGGAGCTGCTTGAGTGGCGCGTACGCGTCACAGAGGAACTGCAGCGCGTTCGCTTTGTAGCCCACGACGCCGAGCACAGTCTCGTACGGCGAAAGCTGGAAGATCTGCCACGCGACGTCAGCTGCGATCGGCGGAGCGAGGACGCTCGACGTCACGAGCGTCGTCGTAGCGCTGCGATTCAATGACTTGACCCAGAATGCTGGACCTGGGTAGAACGTCTTGTTTGTAGCTAGCCACGCGAGGTCGGACGGCACAGACCCGCCGTACACGAGATGCGGGAGCTGACCGTCGCCGCGCTGGTACTTGAGCACGTTCCTAGTACGAATGCCCACGAAGCAAGCGAGCTGGTGCGTCAGTACAAGTGTGTGTATTACCACTACAGGGAGATAGAGACGACCGATGAACGCACCGGAACTGCTTGGCCGCGCGATCAAAGTCGTCGTGTGCGATCGCTTGCGCTGCAAACAGCGCATCGGCTGTTTTCTAGTGAGGAGCCATGCGCATGCGAGAGTGAGTCGCGTAGGCTACGCAGCACAGTCGACAGCTCACGCATTGGTTAGTCGCAGACGTACCAAGTGCTGGAAGCCCACGTGCCGTGCGTCGCCAGGAGCGACTGCACCGAGCTCGACGTCAAAGTGTGCCGTGAGCAGACCCATTGCGTCGCGCTTCAGGTCGCTCTCTTCGCACGAGCGCGGCTGTGGCGTCGTGACGTCATCGTCAGCGGCAACGCTGCTTACAAGCAGCGCTAGCAGTAGGAGCAATAGCAGAGCTGGCATTCGCAGCCGCAGACTCGGGATCGCTCGATGTCGCTGCGGCGCAAGCATGTGCACGCTTCCTTCCACGACAACGATCCACCAATCTGGTTCAACGTATCATCACTGATTGACTTGCAAATTGTATGCATCAAATTCTCTAAAATCAATTCGAGACTTTAAATAGGATAAACAATCGATTGCAGTACTAGTTTTGACGCATTGCTTCAATACAAACAGCAAGTCCATCTGTCGTGGTACAAACAGCAAGTGATCCGTCGATCTCGAAAGGACACACGGCAGCGTCCATGACCTCGAGTGCTGCTGCTGCTGCGCATGTGTGGGGCTTTGAGACGCTGCTCGTCGCAAGCGGTGCGTCTGAGCTCGAAGTATCGGCGACGAATGACGCGCTGCAGCTCATTGCGAGCGAGCCGCTCCTCGCAACCTGGTCACGCACCGTGTCGTACCGTGTCGTCACGCGCGCTGACGTCGAAGCACGCGCACGCGCGACGAAGCGCAATGAGATCGATGCAGCAATGAGAGAAAGCGCTGCAGCACAAGCTGCTGCAGTTGCAGCAATCGCACACGCTGAAGGAGGTGCAGACACTGGTGTGGATAGTGTGAGTGGCGGCTCCGAGCCACCCGGCGGACAAACGCTCGCAGATGGCCACGGCGAGTCCTCGAGTCTATCGACCAGTGCCAGCAGTGTATCTGTACACCTGACGCCATCGCCGTCATCGAAAGAGCTCATTGCAAACCTCGAGATGACGCCTCAAGTCCTCGCAGACGCACTCCAGCGCCTCGTACAGGACGACAAGACAGCGTTCTTAGCGCACACTGCGACGCTCGCAGCCTCTCGAGACGCAAGTGGAGGAGGCGAAGAGACGACAGAGTCAAAACGACCTGGCGCTACAGACTCCGCTATGAGCGACGTGAATGAGCCCTCGGGCGCTTTAGCAGACTTTGCAGTCGACCATGCGCCTCCAACACAGGGCGACGGCGCAGCACCGACGCGCATCTACTTGCTGCACCAGTACCCGTCGTCGCTTGATGAGATACAGGCGCTGCTACGGACCGGCGAAGTTGAGAGCGCTCGCCACGGCGACTTACCGCTGCTGCCACTCATTGACGGCGCTTTGCTCGTCGTCGATGCAACCAAAGAGGTGCGCGAAGGTCGTCGCAAGTCGCTCAGCGTCGCAGACGAGCGGCGCAAGAGCGTGACGCAGCGGCAGCTCCACGCAGCGATCGCCACTGGCGCTAGCAGTAGCAACAGCGACAGTGACGATGCAGTTCGCGCCGCCGCAGCCGTGCCATCGGTGTTTCAGACTGCGAACGCGCTCGTGCGCGAGTGCTACGACGCGAGTCGTGTCGGCGGGCTCGAGTGGAGCGACTTTGTCTTTGCAGACGTCTCGTGCTCGAGCGCAACTGCGAGTAAGGACGCCAAAGGACTTGGTGACCTCGCGAAAGAGCTGCTCTTGAGTGCCGAAGCGCTTGCGACGCACAAGTACGCGTTCAAGCGCTGGGTCGCGGCCACGACGATGCTCCCGATCCCAACGCTTGCGTCTGCGAGCGACGACAACAGCGTGCGTCAGATGCTCGAGTGCTACGAGCAGATCCTCGATAGTGTCTTTGAAGCGAGTGTCGGTGCGAGCACGGTGCTGTTTGCGATGAAAGAGGCGGTCACGCTCACAGCAGACGCTGCGGATCGCTCGTCACTGGCAAAAAGCAGTAGCAGCGATAGCGCCAGTAACCAGTCGTACGTCGAAGAGTTCATCGCACATAGCGACAGCGCAGCGCTACGTCTCGCGGTTGCGTACGCGACGTTTGTTGATCAACACGCTGCCGCACAGTCGCCCTCTGCAGCTGACAGTAGCAGCAGTAGTCTCACAGATCCGTGTAGCGTCCTTGGACGGGGCGTCGACGAAGTTGAGAAAGAGATGTGGGCGTTCAGCGACCTCCCAGGCGTCGGCAACAGCGGTCGCAAGGGCATGCCCGTGAAGCCGACACTCGCTGCGACTGTCCGGAGCATCCAGGACACTGAGCTCCAGACGTTTGCGTCCATGGATATCGCCCAGCTGCACGTGACGCAGCAGCTCCTGCAGTTCGAAGAGCTCTTAGGCGCTGGCTGGAAAGGCAAGCTCCAGTCGACGCGGTGTGTTGTCGAAGCCCTCGACCGCACGATCCTCCCACAGCGTCTCGCGCAGATCCTCGGCAACTTCCCAGCAGTCTACAAGCACTACGACGACGCCACGGACACGCTCTTGCTCGCGACGCTCGCTGCGACAGCGCCAGGACGGCTCCGGTCGACGACCTGGACTGCAAAGGACCACGTACGCCATCGTCCAGCGTTCAAGGACTGGAAGAGAGAGCGAGCTGTGCCAGATGAGTACCTCACGCCTCGGACACTCGAGGCTCTTGGTGCGTGCGTCCCGCTCTCGTCCGCAGAGCTTGCACTGCTGTCAGAGAAAACGTTCGCGCTCTTTCCGTCCGACCAGAGCGTCATTCGCGTGTACCAGACCCCACGCGGCGACGCGTGGCTCAACGTCTACCAAGGAGGGTGCGTCTTTGCGTGATGACGAGCTGCATCCTGCTTGCTAGAAGCGCACTAGACTCACGCTAATGACTATGTCCTGCAGCGATGTCTTTGGCTTTCGACAGATCGAGACGCTTGGACGCACGGACGACGTAGCGCCAGCGCCAGCGCCAGCGCCAGCGCCATCGCCGTCTCGCCACCGTCTCCAGTTCTGCGTGTCGTTTGACGACGCCTCGCAGCTCCACATCGGAGAAGGACGAACGCAAGCAACCAAACCCGACGGCTTCTCAACCATCGCAGTCACCAACACGTTCCCGAACGGACTCACGATTACAGCGTGCTCGGACGGCTCGATCGTCCAGCGATACGTCTCAGTCACGCGCCGAGCAGCTGATCGCACTAGCAGCAGTGAGACTGAGATCTATCGACTGGTCGTAGGCAAAGGCACAGTGCTCCGTGCATTCGCGAGCGGTGCACGCACGGCGCTGCTCGCGAACGGCGATGTCCACCACTTTCCAAGTCCAGAGACTCGCAGACCACCAGCCGAGGACACCGAAGACAGCGTCGAGCGCAAGACACTGCGCGTCGTCGACCCGGCGACGAACGCTCTTGTCGAGACACGCGCGAACGGCGTCGTTGTCATCACACACACGAACGGCGCGCGCGCGACGTACCACACCGATGGCACGTGCATGCGCACAAACAGCGCCAAGTCGCACGTACTCGTGACAAAGCCTGGCTTTGCAGACGTCGGCATCGATCTTGGTGTGAACGTCATTGCGATGCGCCACGCGTGTGGCGAGCGCGTCGCAGTGACAAAAGGCGGACTCCGCGTGCGCAGCACAGTCGACGTGTACGACGGCACGCGCATAGCGCTGAGCTACAACACAAAAGTGATCGCGCAAGTGAACGGCCGCGTGTCCGTGCGCAAGCCCCATGGTGTGTACGTCGTCGCGAAGGACAGTGGACGCATCGAGTACCGAGCAGCAGCCGTGGCGATGGCTGCAGCCTCAGAGAACGCTGAGGACGCCGACCTGGACGTCACGAGCCACCGCGGCGTGTACTACTTTGACTGCGCGCGCGGTCGGTTCGAGCTGTGCGACCACGAGCAGAACCAGTTCCGCGTCGACTTTGGCGCTGTCGGCAGTGCGCCGCGCGTCGCAGTCGACCTCGCAGGTGTCGTGAGTGACGCCGACGCGACCAAGTACGGCGTTGCGCCGATCCCAGCAACTGCTGTCGTGAACGACCCGATCGAGCCGCATCTGCTCATTCTCCACGGCGACGGCACTGGTCGCGAGCTCGTGCGTCCGCGTGACGTTGCGCAGTACGTCCAAGCATGTGATGCGACTGAAGGCGCGAGCTGTCGGCGTCAGCTGGTGATGAGCTGCGGACCGCAGCAAGTGTACTACGAAACACTCCAGAGCATTGGACGCCGCGTCTCAGACGCTCCACTGTTCAACGACGCAGCGCTGCACGCTGAGCTCACGCGGCTTGCACGACCAGTGAGCGCGGCGATCGCGGCGCTCGAGCGCGTCTACTTTGGCGCGTTGCATGTACCGCGTCCGCAGTTTACAATCGTGCGTACGCTCGTGCAGCGGCAGCCGCTGAGTGCGGCAGAGCTGCTCGAGATGCACGCGGCGGTGCAGCGGTGGCGCGACTGGCAACGCGTGCGCGAAGCGACAAAGGAGCAGTACACAGTCGCAGATCCGCGCGACGCCGACACGATCGCGCAGCAAGTCGCTGTGCAGAAGAAGGTCCTGGCCGCGTACAAAGCGGCGCGCTCGCGCAAGCGGCTCGAGAAGCAGCGAGCGCGAGAGGCAACGCGCAAAGCACAACAGCAGCAGAGCCACAGTCATGGAGCGAAGATGGAGACTGTGCAAGAGAGCGACGAGCAGCCACACACAGATGGCCACGGTGGCGACGATGACGGCTCGGACGACGAAGATGACGAGGCGTTTGACTACTCGAGCGGTGATGACAGTGGCGCGAACGGCAACGACCTGGGCGACGCCGTCGATGACCCTGACGAGCTGCTCTGGACTGCATTCGCTGCAGCGGATAGCGCAAATGCAGGGCGGCTCTCGCTTGCTCAGAGTGCGTACTGCGCGTGTGTGTTGAGCTAGCGAGGCATGCGCCTGTAGCTGCGAGCTGACAGTGACGGGATGTGTGTATGCGTTTGTGTGGTGATGATCGCTAGCTCGCCATGCACTTGTGCATGCACTGGGCGTCGGTGTGCAGACTACTGAGCTCCTCGCAGCGCTCAAGACGCTCAAGCTGCAGGACCCGAGCCAGGTCCGGTGCTGTCGTGCAAGCATCGACTCAGAGACGTGGTGGTTGTGTTCATGCGCTGACTGACATCTTGGGCTTGTGATGTACGTGGCAGGTGAGCTTTGACACGTTTGCAGAGCTCGTGAGCGCGTTCAAGCGCAGCAGCGACGAGAGCAGCAACAACAACATCAGCAGCAGCAGCAGCGACAGTGCAAACATAGGCGCAGTCCCAGCGCTCGTGGGCTGGCGGAGCTCCGAGTCGCTCCAGCAGCTCGAGAGCACGGAGCGCGCCATTGCAGCAGGCTCAGCGACCGAAGCCATTCGCTTGAAAGCGAGGACGACGACGAATCTCCACTAAAGCACCAGCGATTCGAATCGTGCGATGTTGTAGCTAATGACAAGTCTACATTCAACGCCACGACGCCTTGCCATCTGGTGTTGAGGTGTTGAGGTGTGACACCTCGAGCATACTTTGTGCAAGTGAAGCATACGCATACAGTGCGCGAGTGTCCGAGCATGACTTGGTTAAAGTATACCGAGACGACCGTGGCCAATGGCTCTGTGCCGGTTGCCCGGCTCTAGCTCCAAGCGCTCGGCGCGCCAGCAGCGCTCTCGTCGTCGTCTCTCGACTCGGAAGGTCGCGAACGGAACGAGCGGATCCGCGCCGCGACGTGCGCGCCATTCCTGCTTTCGCGCCGCGCCTCGCACGCTCCTTCGTCCACCACTTCACACACACACCAGACACCAGACACTATGAGTGGAGAGCCATCGCCAAAGCGCCAGCGCACGGAGGAGCCGGTCGAGGACGCGGCTGCTGCTGCCGGTCCGACGCCAGAGGAGACGGCCAAGATCCAGAAGGTGCTCGACAAGGTCGCTGACGTCGAAGTGGAGCTCGAGAACGAGAACGACAAGCAGGCAAAGGAGATCCTGAAGATCGAGACCAAGTACAACAAGGCCAAGGCGCCGACGTTCGCGAAGCGCAGCAAGCTCCTTCGCGACATCCCGCAGTTCTGGAAGCAGGCGGTGCGTTGCGATTGGCGACTGATCATGGGATGTGTGTGCATGGCGCTCTTGTGATCCTGGGACTCACCGACGCTCTTGCTCGACGTACGTTATGTCTCGACAGATTGAGAACCACCCGCTCATCAGCAACCTCATTGACGACGGCGACTCGAAGATTCTCGCGCACGTCGAGAGCCTCGATGTGCTCTTCACGGACGACTTTGGCAGCTTCAAGATCGAGCTGGTGCGTCCTACGACTTGTGCTGTGCTCTGGCTAGCGCTCTGATGGTTCACAGACGTACATGACGACTAACGCACGTGTGTGTGTGTCTATGATCTGCAGTCGCTCAGTGAGAACCCGTACTTGAGCTCCACGGCGCTCTGGAAGCAGATCACGTTCTCAGAGGACGACGAGACCGAGCCAGAGGTCACGGCATCTGAGCTGGCGTGGAAGGACACGGACGAGGCCAACGAGACGAAGGACGCGAGCTCGTTCTTTGATGTGCGTCTGCGAGTGTGTCTTATGTCGAACGCCTTTGGACGTGGGACACGACTGACTCTCTCTCTTTCTCTTGTCGCCATGTGCAGTGGTTCGCGTCGACGGACGGCGTGCAAGACATTGCGGAGATCATCAAGGACGACCTGTTCAAGTCCCCAGTGCAGTACTACCTTGAAGACAGCGACGACGAGGAGGAGGAGGGCGAAGACGACGACGACGAAGAAGAAGGCGACGCCGAAGATGGCGAAGGCGCAGCTGAAGAGTAGATGCTCACATAGGAAGATGTTTGCGCTGCTGCTGTCAAACGACGAGTACCAGTCGCAGCAGCACCAGTGCCACGCACGTGTCGATCCATGCATCATCGCTCAATATATTTGCTACCACTACTCACTCGCACGTGTCTGTCTGTATGAGGCTGAGGCTATTGGGCTCTCACTCGCTCTTGGGCTTCATCTGGTACATGGCGCTCGGGAGCCACTTGATCGGATTGCGGTTGTACATGCCCCAGTTTGGCAGCACGACCTGCAGTTGCGTGCATAGCGAATAGATAGACAGCGAGTGTGCGCATGCATGAGCAAGATGCAGCAGAACAGCAGCAGCGATGGCAATGATGGCAGACACCAACAAGTAGCAGCAGCAGCTCTCAGAGACGCACCAGTGCTGCGATCGCGGTAGCGGCGAGCCATGCGTGGAACGGGTACGAAAAGTCCTGCTGGAGGTAGCCGTAGATCCACGCAGGTGTGCACACGACGAGGAACACGAGCACCATGTAGCGCTCCGCGAGCGCCTGCCCCTTGTAGTCGACCATGCTGCTGCTGTTGTTCCTGTTTTGCCACGTGTGTGTGTTTGTGTGTGCGAGTGGAGCAAGTGTATTACAGTAGTGTTGCTGATATTCCATATGCAGCTACTCAATGCTTCTTGCCTGTCGAATCGAGTTCGAATATATAAACATTCTAGATATTACAAATTCTACTATAATTCTATTGAGATCGCGAAGTTGCAAGTCGAAATGAGCGACTTGACGAGCTTGCTCGAGCAAGAACGGAGCCGCACGCAGCAGATCAAGCAGAGCTATGAAGAGTCGTTGCACAAGGTCGTTCAAGGCGGCATGGAGAGCTCGAGCGCGTCTTCGCCTGGTCGCGACGCCTCGCTCGACGGCCGCAGCCGCATCCTCCTTTCCGTGTCGGAGGAGCGGAACTCGATGCTGCGGAAGAAGTGCGGCGAGCTCGAGACACTTGCGCGCGAGGCCGAGCAAGCGAAGCAGGCGCTCCAGGCAAAGCTCGAGCAAGAGCGGCGTGAGCAAGCCGAGTACCACGAACGCGTGGCGTACTTGGAAGCGCAACTCGCCAAGCTGTCGAGCCAAAGCGAAAGCGACCGGTCTTGCTCGATTCCGCCCATGAGCCACGACGCGCAGCGAGCGATGGCACCGACGTCTGTTGCGACACCATGACGAGCGTCTGGACCCGTGTCGTGGGTGAACGAGTTCGACGGCGACGACGACGATGCCGACATGACTGGCGACGACCACGGCGACGAAGACGGGATGGAGTCGCACGACGATGTCGATATGAAAGACGGCGATGCGATGATGCTCCACGCGTCGTTGAGAGACTGCCGCGAGTTCCGCGTCGACCTCGACGACATGGAAGACAATCTCGACTCGATCTCACTATCGGAGCGCCGCCGCCTCGAGCAAGAGAGCGACGCCGCGTACAAAGAGGACTCACCGACGCAACTTGGAAGCGACGATTCGTCCTCGACAACGTCGTCGATCTTTGTGCGGCTGTCGAACCCGAGCAACTTCACGGGCATTCACAAGAACCGTGTGCGCGAGAGCGTGTCGAAGCGTGAGATCCTGCAGTCGCGCTCGGACCGCAACCGGTCGCGGCGGCTGCGTGACCGCAGTGCTGGCACAGTCGCGTTGAGCCAGTTCCCACACGTAGCACTGCAGCACGATCGTACATGCACGACTTGCGACTCGTGGCCTTCGATCGACATGGCTTTGTCAAAGTCGATCAGGACAAAGTGCTCTTGCTCCGTGATATTGTCCGTGTGCGGGATCGTTGGCGCCACTGGCGTGTCTTTCGGTGGCGCACTGACTTGCTGCACAACGGTAGAACTAGCCACTTGCTGCGCATGGTAGCCTGGGATGTGGCGCACAGTCTTTCGGAGCTCTGCGTTGTAGTACACGACGCTGCCTGCATGTCCACATGACACGTTCATATGTGTCAGTTTGGCATTGAGCGTGACGACGACAAGCGATGCAAGATCACACAGTATCCGCACCGTTCTTTCGCTTGATCGGTTCCCAGCCAGCAGGGAGGTGATCGCTAGAGCTGTAGGGACGCACACATGCTTTTGTCCACACTGCGACCCCGCTGCGGCGAGCGGCAACGCGGAGCATGCGCTGGAGCATGAGACAACTTGAACACACTCGACGTCGATGGAGCATCCAGGCTGCTGCTGCACTCGCTCGTCATGACGGCAGTCGTGGTGTGCTACATGGACTTGTGCACTAGGTCCACTTGCTTCGCACCTGCTGCCTTAGGCGCGTTCAATCGCATCCTGATCGCCTCAATCTCTGCCTTCGGCACGCACTCGACATCGTGTCGCGCGAGCCACTTGGTTAGAAAGCGGCGACGGTCTTCGAGGCCGACCTCTAGGTTGTGCGCACGCCCTGCGGCACTGTAGTTCACGCTGCACACAAAGACGATACGGCTGTCGACTGCTGTGATCTTCGCGTGCATGAGCTTTCCTTTGACTCCACGGTACAGCTTGACGCCAGCATCGAACAGCTGGACCAATGCCTCGTCGCTGGCATTCCCATTAGTAGTCGACTCGCGTGCATCAAGCAGGACACGAGCGTCGAGTAGAGGAGGCGGCTTCTCGCCTCGCCGTTTCGCTGCTGCAATGCGCGCACGGGATGCCGTCATGGCTGCAATCACTGCTGTGGTCGCCTCTGGGTCTGACCAGATGTACATTGCTGAGTACAAAGTGCGTTGTGCTGATCTGAGACCGTCATAGATGATGCGGCTACTTGTGGCCGACGACGCAGAGTCGTCGAACCACAAGTAGCGGCAACAGCTCGACTGTACGACGCGATTTGCCACGTCCTGAACGGCTTGCTGCGTAGTAGTCTGTCGCGTTCTCTTTCGCTTTCGACCACGACGCGACTTGCTGTCCTTGACCTAGGACGGCTTGAGCTTGCGCTGACAGCGCCGTACAAGTGCAATGTAGCTCAAGCCAAGTGCTGTAGCCACCTGAACAGCGCTGCACACGTGATCGTGGACAAGTTGGACGGCTCGCTCCCAAAGCGCGTTATGAAGCCGGACGCGTGGAGGAGGTGGAGTAGGAAGTGGAGGAGGCGAAAGAGGCGCTGCTGCTGCTGGTCCTGTGAGCTGGGGCTGTGCTAGTTGTCGGAGTGCGCGTGCTGCTTGGAGCTCGGTGTCGCTGCCGAACTGTCGTCGTAGGGCGGTTTGAGAGACGCCATTCACTTTGGTGCTTAGCACAGTGCTTGTGTCAGCGATCGAGTAGTTGAGTGTGAGTAGCAAGTGCTCTGCGACGACCAGAGCCACTGCGGTCTTCTGCTGCTCGGTCAGTATGATCGTCGTGCTTGCTTCCTCGAAGATTGTGCCTTTGTCGTTTCGTTCGACAGTTGGACAGTTGGCAGTCGTTTCGTTCGACACAATGACGAGCGGTGAGCTTGAAGCTTGAAAAATGTATGTGAGCGGTGGGAAGAAGGTTTCGATACTGAAAAAAGCGAGGGCGGTGAGCTTTAACCTTGAAAAGTGTATGTGAGGCGGTGAGCCTGTTCGAGCTCGTCTGTGTGATGAAATGGCGGGATTTATCACTTTGACTTGAGGTTTGTATACTTAACCGGTACCGAAGTGGCCCTCATGTACCGTTTGGCTCGGTTTTTCCTGTTTAAAGGGTCCATTTTTTGTACTTTTTAGAAAAAATGTCCGATGGGTCTAGAAAATCATGTACAGATCTGAATGCGGACATGTTCCTTATATGAAACACGATAGTGATAAAACCAGAGTTATTCAAAACAAGAGTATCCATGCACATGGACTCCAATTGTCGTGAAAGCTATTCATATTCAAACATTCAAACGAGAGAGCATACTCTTCTCAAGGTCGCCTTGACAGACAAGATGGCGGATGTGCACGGCAAGCCGGCGGAGGGCATGGAGTGTCTCGCGACGATGGAGGACATCACGGAAGAGGAGGGGAACTACTGCGAGTACCAGACCGCGCCGAGCGGCACGTGGCACCCCGCGCTCTTTGCAAGCGACGTCGTGCAGCAGCTCCTCGACACGCAGTTCCACCAGTACATGAAAGCAGTCCAGCAGCCCGACTGCAAAGCCGAGCTCCGACGACTCGTTACGAAAGGCCCGCCGGTCTACGTCGAAGACAAACACGCGCTCGCATTGCCAGACGGCGACACGCACGTCGCGAAGCTCTGGTTCGCAAGCGATGGACAAGAGCGCAGCGCCAAGCTCGACGGCGCGCTCGAAGGCGACGCGCGCGAGACGCTCTGGCAAGAGCTGCGCACGCTGCTTGACGCGATGGAAGAAGACAAAGAGGAAGTGCGGTGACTGGCGTACACTTGCACCGAGCCATTCGCTTGCAATGGACTTGTACATCCGCCTACACGTGCTTTGTTCTATTGTTTTGTATGGACATTGCGTCGCTTGGTGCTCTGACGCGGCTGCTTTGTCAATGGCGCTCGGTCGCGATGGCGAGTGCGTCTGTGTGGTGTGAACGTAATGGCGCTGCCGCTGCGCACGCCTGCGTCTTGTAGGAGCTGACGCGGATCAGAGAGCTCGCGGCCATCGCTTACGAGCATCCACGTCTTCCACACTGCTCTCCTATTTGCACGAGAGATGCCAAGGCGATGAGCGACTGACTGCGCTTTGTATAAAGAGACTCATGACGTCGCGACGTACCATGAGAGGTGGCGGCCATTGAGTGCTGGTGCCTCTAGCGCTGTGATGACATGCTGGATCTCGTGCTTGAGGTCGCACACACGGCTACCGACTGCTGGCACTGTCAGCGCTGAGGCAGCAACAACACAAGTGCATTGCATAACACTTGTAGTGTCAGTACAGCGCTCTATCTAGCCTCGCGCGACGATACATGACGCAATGCTACGCTTCGATCGTACGAATGCGTTCGTGGTTGAGCCGCACGAGCTCGAGCGTGAGCACATTGCCGAGCTCGCGCGCGTGGAGCGACCGCAGCTGCTGCAGCGACGCTTCGCGTGGGATGTCCTGCAGCACAGGGTCTACAAGCACACAGTGTCAGTCGTCTTTTCGCAGAGCTGCTTGTACAGCGATGCATGCGCATGTGCACGTCCACGACCTTCGAGCAGAGCTTGGAGCGTCGTCTCCATTGCTGGATATTCGATAGTGACAAAAGCGAGGAAGTGCAATCAGATACCTCCGTCACAACGACGACGACGGTCACGATGATGATGATGATGATGAACCCTGCGAGCGAGAAGAGCGCGGTCGTGCTCGAGATCGGGTCGAAGCTCATCAAGTGCGGGCTCTCTGAGGAGCGCGCGCCGCGCAGCGTGCTGCGATGGGAGGTGCGCATGCACATGTCGCTCGCTCAATGCATAGCTCGCAGTCAATGAGCACCATCACTGAGCTCGCTTCTACTGCACAGGTCGCCGACATGATGCGCAAGGCGCTCACTGCTGCCGAGTGGCATGCGTACCTATCGCCCAAGCTACGCGCAATCTGCTACGAGTACGTCGCTCATGCATGCTCACACATCTGTAGTCGTGCTTCGCTCATCTGTCTGAATGTGCGTGCATGAGCAGCCACTTGCACGTGAATCCGAGCCACCGCCGCTTTGTCGTGTGCGAAGAGCTCGTGGGACCACGCGCGTTCCGCGATGCACTGCTCGACGTCCTCTTCTCGACACTCAAAGCAGCGTCCGTTGCGCTCGTACCTGCGTCGCTCGTCGCGCTGTACGCAACGCCACACCACACTGCGCTCGTCGTCGACTGCGGCTGGTCGGAAGCGCGAGTCCTCCCAGTGTTCAAGGGCATGCCCATGCAGCACCACTACTCAAGTGCGTCCATCTGTTTGCCTCTTTGATGGACTAAGGCAGCCTGACACACACGCACAGACTCACCTATTGCCTGCGCTGCCTGCCTGACGCTAGCGATCCCAACTGGCAGCGCAGTCTGCTGCGACCTGATCGAAGCTGCGATGCGCGTCACGTACCCGTTGTTCACGCTCGCAGACGCGCAAGACGTGCTTGAGCGCGCGTGCTTTGTGCAGCCAAAAGACGTACGACCATGGCACTCAGAGAGCCACTGACCCTCAGTCGTCTCCACACACAAACTCTCACTCACACTCTCCCTCACTTGTGTAGGACCCCATTGCGAACATTGTCGACGCCGAGTTCCAGACATTTGGCAAAGACACCGTCGTGGTGCGTCCTCTTGACTGGCGGCGCTAGTGTCTCGCCCTCGTACTCACTCGAGCGTTCGCAGGTCCCAGCATCACTCCGCACCGAAGCTGTCGAGCATCTCTTTGTCGGTACGTCCACACGACTGCGATTCACTACACGACACTGCGTCCTCAGTCGCTCGCTCTCTCTTGGATCTGCAGGCAACGACACGACTGGCGCGTCGATTGTCCAGAGTCTACTGGACGCCATCCAGTCGCTCCCCGTCGACGTGCGCGCCCCAATGCTCGCGAACGTCTTGCTCCTTGGCGGCACAGCGATGATCCCAGGCTTTGCACAGCGCGTCGTCGATGAACTGCGCGCAGCACTGGCGTCGTCTCCAGACCACGCGCCACACGTCGCACTCGTACCTACTGCTTTCCCACGCAACATGCTCGCGTGGGTCGGTGCGTCGATCTTTGCAGCGACTGAGAGCGCGCGAACTGTGGCGCTGACGGCACAGGACTATGCGGTAAAGGGCCACTGCGTCCCTGACTGGCTGTCGATCGCTCCAGCGAGCGAGTGAGCTGGTTCTAAGTAGTGGCGTAACATGACGTGACGCTGGATGCGCCGAATGAATGGAGTGCGGCTCAGTGAGTGACTTGCGAGGCGTTTGCTGCTACGCGTGTCCTACTGAGCTCTACGTGCGTCCACCATGACGAGACTGCGCGTCTTTGCTCGTGTCCTTCGAGCTTGAACCAGGGCTCTTCGCTGATGACAAACCCGAGCGTCGAGCCGCCTACGATGCCGAGGAAGAGCCACCAGACCAGGCTCTGGTGTCCTGATCGCCGCGTTCTTGATGACAAGCGAGCAGCACGTGGTGAGTGCGCTCTGGCACACACGTAGCGAGTAAGGCAGTGGTGGTAATGTGTAGTACTGGTAGTCTGTCTGCCTCTGCTTGTGTGTGTGTGTTCCTGCACTGCGTCTGCTGCTCGTACGCGCAGCGGTTCGACCTCGAGCGCGGCTGTCATGCGCCGACTTGCTCACTTCGTCTCGCGCACACGCGCTTGCTACTTGCGCAGCCCGAGTGGTCGTCCAGTCTCGTCCCATGGCGCCTTGATCCCCAAGTCCGGCATGGCTTTGAGCGTCGACACGGCTGTCGCCTTGAGCGGCGCAATGTGGTGCGGCAGCGACGTCTTGCGCGACGTCTCGCCGAGCTTGGTGATCTTTTCGTCGCCTCCAGACGGACTGTTGCCGCTCTTGACGTCCTCTTCCCGTCGTCGCTCGCTCTGCTTGGCATCGGCGTGGAGGTCACTCCCGCCTCGCTGCTTGCGCTGCGCAGACGAGATGCAGTCGACGAGCTGCGCGTCGTCGCCATCTTCGTCTTCGTCGTCCTGGAACTCGTTCACGACCTTCCAGAGACTCAGTCGACGCAGCTCTGCAAAGCCTGCGACGCCGCTCCGGTACGTCTTGAGCTGCACGCCTTCTTTCTGGAACGTGATGTCCGGGAAGTTGGTATCGAGCAGTGGCTGCTCCTCTTCGCCGCTCTCGACGTAGACGTAGAACGTGAAGTCAAAGTAGAGCATCACGAGCACGACGCCATTGATGTAGATCTTGCTCGCAATCGCCTCGACGTCCTACCGCCACAAGTACATCGCTCTCGTCAGTATCCTCACGCACGCACACACACTCCAGTCGTCTCGATAGCAACGCAGCCTACTGGAGTCGAGTGCACATACCTTGAGCGCAGAGCACTTGTCCATGCCGACTTCAAAGAAGCACTCGATGGCGTCGTCATCGAGCCACTCGGCGATGCGACTCGCACTCTCGCCGCTGCTCTCGCTCAAGCTCTGGACAAAGTGCTCGGCTTTGAAGAGCTCGCCCTGGATCGCAGGCACGATCTCAGCGAGGTGCTCCATCGACGGCGTGAAGAGCGACGTCGCTGGCATCTTGGACACTTCGCACATGAAGGTCTACAGGCGAGAGAGGACACGCCCGTCAGTCAGTCGCCTTCAGTACATAAACAGAGAAGCAAAGACAACGAAGGACGCACCAGCGCGCTCTGCTGGCGCCGGAGCATCGGAATGATCACTGGGATATCTGGGAGCTCGAGCTTCGGGCCGAGGTCAACGTGGCCGTTGTAGCACCAGTTGCCAAAGCGGAAGAGCACTTCGCGGAGACTCGCGCTCGCGTCGCCACCAGCGTCTGCGCGCGGCGTGCGACGAATGAGGAACGTCTGGTTGTACCCCGTGCCGCTCACGTCCTTGCACTGGACCTTGAGCGGCTTGGGCGGACTCGCGTGCTTGCCGGCTTTCATGGCTTGCCAGAGCGTGAGCTTCTTCATGTTCGTGCAGTCATCGTCGCGGTACGTCTGGAGGTGAATGCCCTGGAGGTGGGCAGAGAGGTCAGGGAAGCGCACGTCCAGGAGCGGCTGCTCGCCATCGCCCTCTTGGAGCACGATGTAGAAGTTTCGCTGGTAGTAGATCACAAGGAGCACGAGACCGCGCACGAACGTCTTGCTCGCGACAAAGTCGATGTCGTCAAAGCAGTCGTAGCCGCCGCTCTGGAGCTCAAAGAAGTGCTTCGTCTCGCTCTCTTCGTCCACCCAGCTGTACTCGCTCGCGGCTTTCGTGAGCTTGCGCTCCATGCGCTCGCTCGCGAGCTCAGCGCCAATGAAGTCAAAGACGTCGTAGAGCGTCTCGAGCGGCACCGAGTACGGCGACGTCGCCGGCATGCCCTTCCACTCGCAGAGGTACTGCAGCGACCCTTGCTGCTTCTGGAGCGCAGGGATCACAACAGGCAAGTCCGCGAGCTCGAGCGCAGCGCTTCCAAGGTCTACTTTGCCAGTGTAGCACCAGTTCCCGCAGCGAAAGAGCACGTCGTGGAGGTTCGTCGCGCTCGAGCGGACAATGTACGTCTGGTTGTAGCCATGTCGGAGCGCCACGACATCCGACGACGGTGCCCCAGCTTCGTCTGTGTGGCAGTCGTTGTCATCATGTCCAATGGCTTTTGCAGCCACCTTGGCGCCATGGAGCTCGCGCTCGTCGCTGCCTTTCGCCTCCATCAACCAGTCGTTCAGCGCTCGCTCGTCTCCTGCGTGTCGTGGCAAACAGAGAAGTGTGCGACGGTCGCCGCGACGCTCGACGACGGCGAGAAACTCCGCGACTTCTCAAGCGAGCGAAACGGACACGAGCAGCTCTGATACTAGCGGCTCAAGGAGGCGCAATGAGCACCAGCCTCATGCACGTGCTCGTAGTGATGACGAAAGGAAAGACGGACGAGCAAAACGAAGTCGTGTTCAGACATCCGATATGCACAGCGCCATAGGAGTGGAGCTCCACACCTCCTTCTGACAGACGCATGGACAGCTCTACCACTTGTGTGGCTTGGCCCACGCGCCTGTGACTTCTGGCGCAGGCTCAGGCGCCGGGCCAGCGCTGCCGCCGCCAGTCGACGGTGTCGGGTTCGTCTCGCCAGGCTTGGGTCCCCACGCACTGCCACCGCCGCCAGTCGTTGTCGAGATAGTGGTCTTGGACTGCGAGATGACCGTCGCGCTGTTGCCACCGACCCACGCGACACTCGTCGAGGTCGTCGTAGTCGTAGTCGACGACGACGATGAGGCTGGTCGTGCAGGCTGCTGCTTGCGCGCGCGCTTGCCACGCAGCAGCGCCTGGATCTTGACTGCTGCTTGCGCCTCCGTGAGCGGCAGCGCTTCTGGGAATGCCGTGCCGATCTTCACGTTGTTGCCACGACCAAAGCTAAAGCACTTGATGTTGACGAGGTACGGCCCGAGCTGCAGCACGTTCTCCTCCTTGCCATTCAAGAAGCAGAGCGTGTAGAGCGCGAGCTCAAACTCCGGGCTCACGCCAATGAGACTCGTCGACACGGGCTTGATCTCGCGATCCCAGCTGAACTGGATCGTCACGAGCTGCTCGTGGTCGAGTGGCTCCGTGAACTTGCGTCCGCGCTGCTTCGGACGGATGTGGCCGCGGTAGTCCAAGCGCCCGAGGCGCTCTTCGTTGTAGATCTGGATCCAGTTGTGGCAGCCGCAGACTTTGCCCTGTTTTGGGTTTTATACGTTCGCAGACATATAAAAGTGTCAGTGAACGTATAAAGCGTCCGTTTATACACGTATGCAGCAGTCTCGTATGTGATGAT
Organism: Globisporangium rhizosaccharum; assembly: GCA_023333795.1. Lineage (NCBI taxonomy): Eukaryota > Oomycota > Peronosporomycetes > Pythiales > Pythiaceae > Globisporangium > Globisporangium rhizosaccharum. The sequence continues at coordinate 57,718 of JAASFN010000029.1, forward strand.
GTACGTACGTCGCGCTCTTCGCCAACAAAGACGTGCTCAAAGCCCGACGAGTCGTTCGCAGCTTGGCGGCGGTAGAGACCGAACCAGATGAAGTCGAGCTTGCGCTTGAACGCGCGGAGGTCGCCCGAGAACTTTTTGTTCTTCGTGAGCCAGCTGCAATGGAGTGAGAGCGAGAGGAGCGAAGGTGCGTGTGAGTGCATCGCATCAGACGACTTGCGTGCACCAGCGCAGTGCCATCCTCTAGGACATGCAAGCGAAGACGCAAGTAGCTGCTAGACGTACTTGAACGCGTACTTCATCGGCGCGGTCTCGATGACAGCGTTGAGGAACGCGTTGTTCTCCACGAGCTCCTCTTCGGTCACGTCCTCTGCAATGCCCGTCTAGACGACCAACCACACAATGCCAATGGCAGTCAATCAGTCAGTCAGTCGTCATACACTAGGACATCGCAATGCATCATAGAGAGCGTGTGCGACGTACGCCGCGCTCGTAGTTGTCGAGCAAGTCGAAGAAGAGCTTGTACGTGCGGCGCTCGAACACGCACGGGTCGACGTACGTGAACAAGCGCTCGCACGCGTAGTCCCCGCGCTCCCACATGTGCTTGCCGTCCTGGAGGTTGATCTTGTAGTCCACGTCAGGCTCGAGGCTACACGCGCGCACAGGTGCGTATGGATGCAAGACAAGTGGATCGCGTGAGTGAGTGGATGTGCTCATGCACGAGTGTGTCATGCCATGCCTCGCTGTCGCTGCCATCGTCATGAGCAGCAGCACACGAGTAGCGAGCTGGACGCACCGGTTCGAGTCGAGGTTCCACAGGCGCGTGCATGCGAGCGAGAGGTCGCGCAGCTCAGCGGCTGCAGTGCGCATGTCAACCACAACAAGAGAACGTGAGTGCATGATCACATGGATATACGCAGGATGCGATGGATGGATGGCCGTACAGGTGGGCGTAACGTTGGCCATGGTGGAGGAGTGCGGTGTCGGCGATCGAGAAGCCCTGCTGCTAGTGCTGCTGCTGCTCGGTGCGCTTGTTCGGGAGTGAGGAGAGCTGTCTCGCGAGCTGTCGTGTACGTGCGTGGGTGCGTCCTAGCTCACATACGAATACGTACGTATACAAACGCCAGATAAATCAGGGCAAGTCGAGTCCGGCTAAGTGCGGTGGCACTGGCGACGACCTGTGCTGGCGCGACACAGGCGTTGCAAGCGTTGATGCTAGCGTGCAGCTCAGCACATGGAGCACATGGCAAATGGTGCGACAGCTCGAGCCATATGCTGGAAGCGATTAGCTCGCCATGGACATCGTCTCGGATGTTGCGATTTTCTGGCAGTCGTAGGCGGATGCCTTATCCATTGGGCCACGAGGACATCACCTCGATCTTCTGGCAGTCGCACCTGCTCAACTCGCAAGTCGATGGACAGATCCGAGCGAGAGATAATCAAGGGATTTCGCTCGCTTTCGTTCAGAAATTAAACTTAATTATTGGTTAGAACTATTTGTCAACGTTGTATTTATTATTAACAAAGCGTGTGGCCCACCTCACATTTACGTTGTTTACACAAACTTAAATGTCGCTTGGACTCATCACATCAAAGCAAACTCATCATAAACTCTTGTGGTCGCCAAGATACTTGCGAAACGACAAATGACGCAAATTCGTTCATGCGATAGCGCCATAATATGCGGCAGAAATGGTGTACTGTACACCGGCAAATACTGCTATTCGCGCTGATTTAGCTTCATAGTATTGGTTTACAGCTAACTCGCCGCTTCAGATTATGGTCTGTCGCAAATCGTAGCTCCTCCAAACGACTGATCAACAGCACCAGGCGCTTCACGCTCGCTCGCCAACTCCTGTTGCTCCTGCTGCTGGTGTGCGCACGCCATGCGCTCAGTCCGCCATCTCCGCCGCCCACTCGTCGTCTCGTGACTCGTGACTCGTGACTCGTGGCTTGCGTGTGTGCGAATACGACTGAGCCACGCAGCGCTCACTCGCCCACTATCAACGCCAACCGGATGCTGCGCGTGCACAGACTCCAGCGCACGGCGCGATGCGCGATCGCGCCAGCCACTCGTCGGCGTCTCCTCGCGCATCCGCTCCAGTGCGCTGCTACGCCAGTTGCTCGCCATCGGTCGTTCACGAGCGGCTCGGATGCGAGCGACTCGTTCGCAGACTTCCTCCCAGTCGTCCCACCTGAGTGTCTGCGCGTGAAAGCGCCAGAGCTGTCGGCGCACGCGACCGATCGCCCGGGTCCGAGCTCGTTCACCGAAATGTTCCGCATGATGTCGCCGTACATTAACTTCCACCGCGGCACGACTATGGTGCTCCACTTGCCCGGCCAGCTCGTCGAGTCGCCAGTCTTTAGCGCCGTGATGCAGGACATTGCGCTGCTCAACACGTTTGGGATCAAGATCGTGCTCGTCGCTGGCTCGCGGCCGCAGCTGAACCACCAGCTCGCGCTCCGGCAGCTCTCGCAGCGCTTTGACTGCGGCATGCGCATCACGGGTCCTGAAGAGCTCAAGTGCGCGATGGACGCCGCTGGGTCCGTGCGCTTCCAGATCGAGAGCTTCCTCGGCCGCGGCATCGTGAACTCGCCAGGTCGCGCGCGCACGATCAACGTCGCGTCTGGGAACTTCATCACGGCGCAGCCAGTCGGCGTGCGCGGCGGCGTGGACTTTAAGAACACGGGCGAGATGCGCCGCTTGAACACAGTGAAAGTGCGCGAAGCGCTCGACAACGGCGACATTGTGCTCATCTCGAGCATCGGGTACAGCGCAAGCGGCGAAGTGTTCAACTGTCTGTCGGAACAAGTCGCGAGCAAGTGCGCCGTGCAGCTCCAGAGCGACAAGCTCATCTTCCTCCACGACGGCGAAGAGCTCTTTGACACGCGCACGAACCAGAAAGTCCAGGCGCTGATCATCCAGCAGGCGCAACAGTACGTCGAGCTCGCAACGGCTGACGCGTCGATCAGCCGCGACTTCCTCCTCTACCTCAAGCAGTCGATCCGCGCGTGCGTGAACGGCGTGAAGCGGTCGCACCTCGTGAGTCGCCACGTCGACGGCGGGCTTCTCCAAGAGCTCTTCACGCGCGACGGCGAAGGGCTCATGATCTCCAAGCACATGTACGAAGGCGTGCGCATGGCGCGCACGAGCGACATTGTGAGCATCATGCGGCTCATCCAGCCGCTCCTGGACGACGACGTGCTCGTGTCGCGCAATCAGGAGCAGATCGAGTCGAACGTCCACACGTTCACAGTCGTCGAGCGCGACGGCGCGATCATCGCGTGCGCTGCGCTCCAGCCGTACGAGAACAACTTTGCCGAGATGGCGTGCGTGGCCGTGGACCCAGCATACCGGAGCCTTGGCAAAGTATGCATGACTGTGTGACTCTGTAGCGAGCACCGACTCGACCTGACCTCGTCTGTCTGTGTGTGATGGTGCAGGGCAATGCGCTGCTGGGCTTCATCTTGCGCAAGGCGCGGTCCATGGGTGTGAACAAGCTCTTTGTGCTCACGACGCGGACGTCGCACTGGTTCATGGAGCGCGGCTTCGAGAACGCGTCGGTCGAGGACTTGCCGCCGTCCAAGCGCGCAAAGATCGACCTCAAGCGCCAGTCCAAGGTCTACATCATGGACATCAGCTGCAAGCGCGCGCTCGACGAAAAGGAGCTGCTGCTCCAGCTCTCCTGAGACGACGACGCTCGCAACGACGATGACGCTCAATAGACCCCACGCGACGCGCCTGCTGTCGCCATTGCTACACATCGCTACTCTCTCTCGCTGCTCTCTCTTGACCGTTGTCTTCACAGACGCACACATGCGCTGTCCTGCCTTGCTCGCTCTATGGCTATCTGTCGTCGAGCCTCACGCCTGCAGCGCGTCCTTGAGCTGACACGCAAAGCCCGTGAAGCCGCGAAAGCACTGGCACGCCCCCGTCTTGTAGTTGCACAGTCCGCGGTTCGAGCACTCGACGAGGCAGAGGTTCCCTGCTCCACCGACTGCAAAGCCGCCTGCCGCTGCCCTCCCTTCGCACGCAGTCTCGTCAATGCCATCGGTGCTCGGGTCATTCCCAGTTGGACAGTGTCCTAGACACATACACAAGCAAGCAGTGGTCCCATGCGTCATGAGGGGAGGACCCCGGTACAAGCAGCAGCAACAGTGTAGTGGCAACGCACGCTTGGAGCAGTCGGCGCCAAAGTACTCGGTCGCTTGGATCTCACCCGCGCCTGTGCCAACGGCCCACGTCGAGTCGCATGCGCAGCCAAAAATGCGCGATTCGTCCCATGTCGTCGTGCTCTGGAGCGTTCGCGTCCGACACGACAGTCCATCGCAAGCGCGTGTGTTAGTCTGTCAGTCTGTCTGTCACTCGCGAGGCACCAGCTACCAAGCGACTGGGTGTCATGAGAGCAAGAGCGTCCTCACTAGTGCGCCACTGTAGGTCGCTGCAGCTGATAGCGGGAGCGCAGTGGCGACGCGCGCCAGCTCGCGCATGCTTAAGCACGCGCCGCGGTTGTTGCAGTTGTTTGGGCAGTCGACTGTGCGCACAGCATCGACACGTGAGTCTTAGTCTCATCATCACACACTCACCTGTAGCGACCGCATCGTATCGTAAGTAGTCGCAAGCAGCAGGTGAAGCCCATGGGAATGAGGACGTACGTCGCTCGCAGGCGCTGCCCGAGAAGCCTGGGAAGCACGTGCACGTCCCGAGACTGCGGTCGCACACGCCCATACCCGAACACTCTTCGAGCGTGTCGTGTGCCGTGACCTCGTCGGACGGAATGGCAGCCCACGAGAACCCCGATGGACACACTCCTAGCGATGCAGAGACAGAGAGAGAGAGAGAGAGAGAGGACACCAGTTGCACCAGTCAGCAGCTGCTGTGCTAGATCTCGTCATTTGTCCAAGTGACTGGTGAGACGCACGCGTCGTGCAGTCTGGCGAGCGATAGAGCGTGACGTCGTGCGGACTGCCCCAGCCGTCGTTGCAGATGCACGTCTTGGTGAAGAGCGTGCACGTGCCGTGGCCGTTGCAGTCGTTCAGGTACGCGCAGCCCTCGCCGACGACCGACTGGGACTCTTCAATCACAAAGTTCGTCACGGCGTCGCGCGTGCGGATCGTGTAGAGCCCCGTTGTCTCGCCTGGCGGTGTCGTGATGCCGCTGAAGCGCACTGAGAGTCCGGTCGTCGGCGGAATGCTCGCGCCAGACACTGTGAGCGTCACTTGACGACCCGAGACTGCAACGGTCGTGCTGCCAGACGGGATCCCGACGAGCGCACTGGCGACTGGGAGCGGCACCGCGCTCACGACGTAGCTGTCTGGTAGCACGACTTCGATCGCACCGCCGTTTGGGACTGTCGACTCCGAGTCAAACGTCACAGTCACAGACGTCGCAGTGTTGGGGACTGTGTCAGTCGGTCGCACACGTCCAAACGCGAGCTGCTTCTTCACAAGCAGCGTCCCAGGCACAGTCGTCGACTCCTCAAAGACCTGGTCGAGACTGTCTGTGATCCGGATCGTGTAGCTCCCTGCTGTCGTCGTGCAGTAGTCCAGAACGAACTCGTTGCACGCGCTCCCAGGGTTTACAACGTCTTTCACGACGATCGTGCGCGCGGCGCCGGCAGTGAGCGGTCCGGACCCGAGCGTCAGCGTCACGAGGTTCAGCGCCGGTGTCTTTGTCAGCACAGTGTTGAATGCTGGGATGTTGGTCGTG